>JAVSCE010000558.1:0-169272 GCA_032199065.1 Smutsia gigantea | reverse complement strand
GTGAGGGATTGGGAGATTATAAATCAAGGCTGCTACCAAAGAATCACTAAACAAGCCTGTTCTCTTTTTCATACTTCTTATTTCATATACTTAATACTGCTTCATACTTCATATTGCCCTCCTAACTCATATCATTAATGAAGAGCAGTGTTTATTATATATTTAATGAATATAGACTCTATGGTGGATGTTTTTGCCCATTGCAAGCAGCTACTGCCCAAGAAATTATAAATGGAGACATATTAATAATAAAATGAAGACCATCAAAATCAAAGTATTTGTTAGAACCTCACAAAGGGAACCAGCATAAACACTGATAAAATGGTATAATTTTATTACTCAAAGTTTCTATTATATCAGGTATAAGTTCATCATTAGTACTATATAACTTCAAATTTGAAGTTAATTATCTTGGCATAGAACCATATTTCTTCAAAAACTGTCAGAATTGAATGTGCACAAGATATGCATTTAAATTGAATGAGTAATATAAAGAGAGGTTTTGTTCAATACATTCTCTCACCAGGCAAGTCTATTAGAAGACAAAGAATAAAGTAACATAAATGATTGTATCCTTGCTGGCAAAGAATGTGGATATTGCTCTTGAAAGAAGTGTTTGTTCTCATTTTGTTTTTTCTTTTCTATAGAGATTGATGAAAGAGTGTTCCCAGGTGTGAGAATTCCACAGAAAATATGTTCTCTGTATATTTGAGACATAAACTCAAACATTTGGTAGCACAATCACAATTAACTAAGTAAATACATTCTTGGAAGAGACATTGAATATAAAGATAGACAATTATTTAACAAACTCTGCTTCATTCAAACACAATCAGTAGTAAATGTAGCAAGTTGGAAAAACATTACAATAAGAGTAGTTGCATAGTCCAATAGTTGCATTTCTTCACCAACATCCTATTTCTCTGGGTGTTTTTTCTATTTTTTCCCTTCTCACTTGTATTTGCAGACCTTAAAACTCTCAGATCACAGATATACTAAGACATTAAAAATATAAAGACTTGGGAGTGATGTCAGCAGGATGGCAGAATACGAGGGACCAGCCTTTGTAGCCTCTAGAAACACCAATTTAACAATTATCCATAGACAAAACACCTTTATGCAAGCTGTAGAGTCTATTTGAGAGGCAGGGGTGCTCTGGTGGAACACAAATCTGAGAACAGACACACTGAAAAGAGTAAGAAAAAGAGTTCATTTTATCAGTGACATTCCTCCCCTACTCTGGCATAGCTCAACACTGGGAGAGACTCCTTAGGCTTCAATTTCTCCCACAGGGGAAAGAGAGAGCTGCATGAATACCTGCTACCTCAGCTTTTAAGGCACTGCTCAAGAGGCCTGCTTCTGCCTCACCCACAACACCGAGGGAATTGGCATAGCTATATCTTCTGGGAACAGCTAAGAAAAGGGTTAGGGATTTGTAGCAACTGACATCTGGATCTCAACAACTGATCTACAGACCCTGGTAGCTGGTCCTCACAAATATGTATGTGCCCAATATCAGGGCACCTAAATATATAAAAGAAAATGTCAACAGACCTGAAGGGAGAAATAGACAGCAATGCAATAACATTAGGATACTTCAATATGTCACTTTCAATAAGGAAATAGCAGGCTTGAACAATACTACAGACCAAATAGACCTAACATACCTATAGAAACATTCCATCCAACAGGAGCAAAATAAGCATTATTCTCAAGTGCACATGGAACATTATCCAGGATAGATCACATGCTAGGTCACAACACATCTTAAGAAATTGTTAAAAGCTGAAATCATCCGAAGTATCTCTTCCAACCATAGTGGAATGGAAGTAAAAATCAATAATATAAATAGTATGGTAAAATTCTCAAATATATGAGGATTAAATAGTACACTCTTGAATAATCATGAGATCAAAAAGAAATAAAGAAGGAAATTAGAAAAATATCTTGAAACCAATAAAAATAAAAATGCAACATATTAAAACTTATGGGATGCAGAAAAAGCATTACTAGGAGGGAAAATATAATGACAAATCTACATTTAACAAGAAGAAAGATCACAAATTTACAGCTAGTATATTAACAAGTCCTGGAGATCTAATGTACAATATAGTGAATATAGACAACAATATATTATAATCATCAAACTTGCTAAAAGACTAGATCTTAACTGTTCCTACCACAAAAAATAATTGATAAGTATATAACATGAGAGATGCAGAAACTAATACTACAATGGCAATCATATTACAATATATAAATGTATTGAATCAACATGTAAACCTAACATATACAATATTACATATCACATATATTTCAGTTAAACAAATCTCAAAATAAATAATCTAAGTTTATACCTCAAATAAATAGAAAAAATTAAAAAAATCAAATCCCAAAGTTATCAGAAAGAAAAAAACATTAAGGGAGAAATAAATCAAATAGAGAATTGAAAATTAGAAAAAAATTAATGAAACTAGGAGTTGGGTTTTTGCAAAGATGAGCAGAACTGGCAAACCCTCAGCTGGACTACCTAAGAACAAAAGAGAGAAGACTAAAATGAATGAAAATCAGGAAAAAAAATAGACATTATATGCAGTGCCACATAAAAAAGACCAGAAGGCATCAATATGCCAAATTATACACCAAAAAATAGGACAATATAGAATATGGATAACTTTCTAGAAACATAAAACCTACTAAAATTGAATCAAGATTTGAAGCCTCTCCAGATTTATTCATCTTGCCTGATATCCCCTGGGCTTTACAATTATCTGCATTAAGTTGACAGGAAGATAAGGATAATATGAAGACGGCCATCTTTTCTTAGAAGCCCTGCCCTAGAAAGACACGTCTTTTCTGCTTATATTTCCTTGGTGATAACCAGCTAAATGGCCACACTTAGAGGCAAGCAAAGCTGGGGGGAAAAAAATAGAAAAATTTAGCAGACCAATAATAAATAAGGATATTGAAACATTAATAAAAAAATTCCCAATAAAGAAAAGTGCAGGACCAAATGGCTTCACTGGTGAATTCTACCAAACATAAAAAGAATAATTAATGCTGATTCTTTTTAAATCTTCCAAAATAAAATAGAAGAGGAAGGAACACTCTGAATTTATTTTATGAGGCCAGCCTCACCTTGATATTAAAGCCATGCAAAGACACCATAAGAAAAGAAAATTCCAGGCCAATATCCCTGCTGAACACAGACACAGAAGTCCTCAACAACGTATTAACAAACCATATTCAACAGCACATTAAAAGTTCATCATCATCAGGTGGAATTTATTCCTGGGATGCAAGGGTGGTTCAACATATACAAAGCAATCAATTTGATACACCGCATTAACAGAATGAAAGGTAAAAATCACAGAATCATCTCAACAGATGCCAAAGAGCATTTGACAGATTCAACACTCTTTTCATGATTAAAATGCTTAACAAATTAGATACTGAAGGAACTTCAACACAATAAAGACCATAAGTGAAAAGCCCAAACCTAACATTATACTCAATGGTGAAATTCTAAAAGATTTTTCTCTAAGGTCTGGGAACAAGGCAAGGATGCCCACAATCACCAGTTCTCTTCAACATAGTACTGGAAGTACTAACCAGAGCAATTAAACATAAACAAGAAGATATAAAAGGCATCCAAATAGGAAAGGGCTATGATCAAAACACAAATGATAACAAGTGTTGGCAAGGATGTGGAGCAAAGGGTATCCTTGTGCACTGTGGGAAGGAATGTAAGCTAGTGTGACCACTATGGAAAACAGGATAGAGATTCTCAGCAAATCAAAAACAGAACTGTTATATGATGTGGAAATCCCACTTTTGTGTATATATCAAAAATAATTGAAATCAGAATCTCAAACTGATTTCTGCACTCCCATTTTCACTGCACCATTTTTCACAATAACCAATGGAAGCATCTAAATATCAACTAATAGATGAATGGATGAAGAAAATGTGGTATATGCATACAATGAAATATTATCCAGCCTTGAAAAAGAAGAAAATCCTGTCATTTGCAACAACATGGATGGACATTGAGGGCATTATGATAAGTGAAATAAGTCAAATACTGTATGAATATCACTTACATGTAGAATTTAAAAAAGAACTCACAGATACAGAAAGTCAAATGGTTATTCCTAGGGGCTGGGTGGTGAAATGCTGGTCAAAAAGTACAAACTTCCAGTTATGAATAAGTTGTAGGATCTAATATAAATGTGGTGATTATATTTAATACTGTATTGTATACTTGGAAGTTGCTCAGAGAATAAATCTTAAATGATCTCACCATAAAAAAGAATTAGTAATTATGTTAAGTGATGGAGTTGTTAGCTAATGCTATGGTAATCATTTTTCAAAATATAAGTATATTAAATTAATACCTTGTATATCTTAAACTTACACAATGTTATATATCAATTCTATATCAATAAAGCTGGGGGAGAAAAAAAAACAGAATGATAAGGCCCACCCACAACAGGTTAGAAAACATTTGCAAACTCCATATCTGAAAAGAGGTTAATATCCTGACTAAATAGCGAACTCCTAAAAATCAACAACAAAAAAACACAACCTGATTTAAAAATGGACAAGAACCTGAATAGACGTTTTGACACAGAAGATATACACACAGCTAATAAGCACATGTAAAGCTGCTCAATGTCACTAATCTTTAAGGAAATGCAAATCCAAACCACAAAGACATACCACTTTACATCCATTAGGATGGCTACCATCAAAAAAAATGGAAAACGACTGTTGATAAGGATGTGGAAAAATTAGAATCCTTGCCCCCCATCTGATGGGAAGGTAAAATGGTACAGCTCCTGTCAAAAACAGTACAGTGGTTACTAAAATATATATAAATATCATTAATATATAATCCAGCAATTCCATTCCTGGGTATATACCTAAAGAATTGGAAGTAGAAACTTTAAAATATATCTGTATATCCATTTTCACAGCAGTGTTCTTCAAAAGAGCCAACAACTGGAAGCAAACCAAATGTCCACAGAAAAATGAATGGGTAACAAAATGTGGTATACATATACAATGTAATATTATTCAATCCTAGAAAGGGAGGAAATTCTGATATATACTACAACACTGATGATCCTTGAAGACATTATGATAAATGAAATCAGCTAGTCACAAAAGAACAAATACTACATGGTTCCACTCATAGGTAGAACCTCATGGGTTACAAGAATGGTGGATGCCAGAGACAGGAGGCAACAGGAATGGAGAGTAATTTTTTGAGTAAAGCATGTTGGTTTTGCAAGAGGAAATTAATTCTGCATCTAGATGGTGGTGATGGTCGTCCAAGGTGAATGTGCCTCATGTCATTGAATTGTACTCTTAGAAATGATTAAGATGGTAAATTTTTGGTTATACATATTTATCACAGTTAAAATTTTGTAGCATATTTTGAACAGGGAGCTTTCATCTTACTTTTCCACGTTCTGTCATACCTCGTGCTCACCTTTTTAATAGTTGTCTTTTGTATCTCCTTCTGGAGACAATCAGGGAAGAAATGGAGCTTCTGTGGCACTGGAGGATTCCTGTCCTGTGTACTAAGTCTGTGGAAATCATGGTTCATCTCCTGAGAGTAGTTGCAGGCTCAGGGATGGATAAGCAGTTTTGTTTAGTTTTGTTTCAGTTGGGGGGCTTACTTATACTGTTGGCATGCCCATGCGTCTCTGTATTCAAGGAGTTAGCTTGCTTTTTTGGGCTTTTCATGGTGCACTTTTACCCCCTACTATTGCAGAGAAGTTGGATTCCAGTGGCCAAAGGTCTTTTCTGGGCCAAAACCTAGCAAATTGCCTGCTGCTTAACAATTCTGCTTTTTTTCTGATTCACATTGATGTTTACCTTGCTTTTATACACTGTAAAGCATTTGGGGCTAATTATTTTTTTTTAATATTGTTGCAATTATTTGCAGGATATTGTTCTTTAAAGAATGAGCCAGCTTTACCATCTGATAAGAAAGAAGAAACTATTAACTCAGAACATTTAATGAGATTTAGTATGCATTTTGACACAGCAGATGCAGCATAAATATGCCATACATCACAGTTCTAGAGGGTCCATAGATCTGGACCTTGATAAACTAAACACTCCCACTCAAATATATACCCTGTAAATCATTTCAAAATTTTATGTGTATGGAACCACTTGGGAAATACTCTAATTGTGTGATGAAATTACTCTTGCAAATTTAAAAACAAGCAAATATTGTAAATACTTTTATTTTTGCATTTTATGGCTTCACATTCATATTTTTCTTGGTTTGAGTACCTATTGTCTTTCTACAAGAACTACCATACTTCGTGTAGTTGTTATTCAACTCTTTAGATCAGAATGGAACTCAAAGAAAAATTATTTTGTTCTAAAATATTTTATGGTGCCATAGTAAGACACAAAAGCATTGTATTAGAGATTCATTTTCCACTGTTAAACAATCAAAGATGCCACTCATTCTGGTACATAATACAAACTCATCATAGATCAACATCTGTAATTTGTAGCAATTTACCTTGTAACATTATGTTGGCTCTTATGTTTGAAATCCCTTGACGTGTTCTCTGTTTATGATGTATTAATCTATTGTCAAGCCTCTCCCCATCAACAATTATAAGGATTTCATAATGCAACACATTAGGCTGTTGCAGAGAATGCCTGCCATTCTCTAAGGTTCCCTTCATTAGTTGTCAATTTGAATTATATCACCCGTAACCATAATTTTAAATCAGATTATCCTAAATATATCCTCAAAGTAAAGTGAAAATCAGTCTTCAGCTGAGGATCAGTGAGCACACAAGTTAAAGAAAATTATCCAATGCCATTGAAAGATTTACCCAAAATGCACCAAATAATTCCTGAACTTTACAGTCAAAAATCCAAATCTGTTTTTCTAAGTGAATCATTACATTGATAAATCTATAATAGAGTGATAAGGAGAAAAGGAACAGACAGTAATTGCCAGAAACAGAAATGAAAGAGCAGTTATATGAGTACAGAATTTTATGGATATTAAGAGAACAATAAGGGGATATTATAAAAAGCTTTATGCCCCCTTTATTTATTTATTTATTTATTTATTTTGCTCCATACTCAGCACCTATTTCTTTCACAAATTAATTTTATCTCTTTTCATTTGCCACTGTCTATGGATATTTCCAGAAAATGAATCCATTTCAGACTGCAATGGAAAGGGATTAAAAAAAAAAACAAGTCATTTAACATAAAATGTTTTTTTGGCCAACAGATGTTAAAGATAAATTTTAACAAAGACATAGTAATTTGATCTTTTGGTCTTGAGGCAGTATATTTATTGGACATGGTCTTGACCACATAAGTTAGGTCCTCCAGAGGTCACTAACTAGCTTACAAAATACTAACTAGCTTTCCGAGGTCACGTGAGACATCTAGAATTCAATTTCTTCTTTAAGGACACAAGTACCTTTCTGCTATAGAATTCTGGTTTAGGATTAGGTCACTAACCTGTCAAATTATCAATTATTTAAGTCAAAGCAATTATGCTACTATCTCTGAACTGAATGCCATCTCCCTTTTGTAATTCACACCCACAAAAATTCCGTTTAGCATTTATTTTTCAAGTCCCTGTGACAATTTCTTGAACATTCTTTACAGCGATCACAGTTTACTTTGCTCTTTCCTCTAAAATGTATGTCACTTATTATCAGTGAAAACTCATATAGCACCTAGCATTTGATGCTTTGTTTAGTAAATCTTACACCATCACTAGATTATAAACTCGTGGGACACAAAAGCACACCTTTGTTTCATTCATACTACCATCTGCAGAGCTCCAGACTCAATACCAAATTGTTAAATAAATCACGATAGTTGCTTTTAATCAGTGGCTCTTCTAAGATGCTGGAAAAGGAGTCCGTTGTGATACTGAATTAGAAACATACACAAAAGATAGAGCTACTCCTTCTACAGATTAGAGTCAGTAGTTCAAAGCCCCATAGGGGCAGATTCTTTGGAGACAGCAAAAGCCCACTGTCAGAAAAAACAGGACAGGGTCCAAAGTTTGTGCACATACCTGTGTGAAAATTACATACTGTTGTAATTTGTAGATTCATTATCATAATTTTGAGATGATGCTGATTAATGTTTTATACTTTATCTTGAAGCTATGTATTTTTTGTTCATGTTAAGGCCAAGTCTTCATTAGAAAATTCAAATTTTAAAGATTTTTTTTAGCTTAATGGTTTAAAAATCTATAAACTTGGGCACAGCATAAAACAATAAACAGTTTAAAAGTGCCCTTTTGGTACATATTAACTAGCAGGACAAAAAGTGACTTCCAGAGTTAAAATCTTATTTTATACAATATATAATGTGAATATCATGGACTGTTTTAGATCAGCAGTGTTTAAGAAATTCACAGGATAGTAGATAACTGTTTACTAAAAGCCTTCTATTAAGTTTGCTTAATAAATAATTGGAATGAAGGATAAATGTAACTTTTTTAATGCAGTGCATAGTTTTTCAGTGCTTTTGATGGTAATTTGTAAAAGAAAATTACTTCCTGGGAAGAGGTTTATATTATTCTTGTGGGAGGATTTTCCTTTTTAAAACATTAGCAGCCTTTGATGCGTGATGCAATTATTTAAGAGCTTTTCTCATTGATCAGAAACTGTATTATGTTCCTTTTGCTTTTGTGGGTTTTGTCAAACATGTTGCAAAGGCAGTCTATTGTAAAGGTTTCATGTTTTATTTTCAGCATTTATGTAAGCCTCACCATGCTCATTTTCGGATATGATTAGATAGTGGTAAATAAAATGCATCGAAGCAAATACAATTTAATAATAACAATGCAGAACAACAGGATATATTCTATAGGAAGACCAATAAGATTCTTTGGAAAAACAAAAATAGAAGTACATTTCATATGAATTATCAATGCCAAAGCACTACCAAAAACATCTGAAATATCATAAAGAGCAGCTTGTGTGCAGAGAACCCTTTTCTAATTTCATGAGTCGGCTTCATTTACTCCTCCAAGAAAGAGGAATGTACTTCTGGAAATGCAATGCAGTACTTAATCCTTTCTGACAGACTCTTTAATAGTCTATTCCGGTAACACAAGTGTTCAAATGGCTGTGGTGCCCAGTGAAACAGAGCCCAATTATCTTATTAAACTATTGTAGAAGGCTGTATTTATTTATCAGTGGGTGGTGTGAAAGGGGAAAAGGGAAACTTGTTTCCATGCAGGTTATGAAATGTGCAGTTTATTTGTCACTATAAAAATAAAATATGCGTAGGAGACAGGTTTAGAAAAAGGTGTTGCCATTTTCTTCCTTAAAAAAAGATTAGCAGAGTTTAGACTACATTTTAACTTTTTAAAAACATTTTAAATGAATTTTTCTGAGCAAGTAGGAAAGTAATCACTTCTCTTTAAATATTATTTTAAATATTTTCAGAAAAGACTTTATGAAGACATTTTTCAATATGATAACTGAGGTTATCACCAACCAAATGCCTTAAATAAAAATCATACTAATATGTTTTACATGGCTAGAATCTTTTGTAGTTTTACCTTCTGTATATTATATAATGTGTGTAAGGATAGCACTCTGGGAATAGCAAAAGTATTGCAAAGTGGCTATGTGCCTGGTCTAAAGATTTCCTAGAAGAAATTAATTTTTAGATGATTAAATTCATAAGGTTTTAGTTTGCAAATAGTGAGTGAATAAGGAATGAATGTTTTAAATTCTTCCTGTGCATCAATTATCATGTATACATTATCCCCCTCACTAGCTTTATAAATGTTGGTTGTACTTTATTTCCTTTTTCTTTAAACTCTTGTATCAACCCTTTCCTCCTTACTCTGATTATTTGTAGTTGCCTTACCACATTTGTTTCAAACCTACAATTCACTCATGTATTTATTTTATCATCAATACAAAACCCAGGATGTGCATTTCTATTCTGTATTGTGGAAAAGAGGTCTGTGACATTCTTACTTTCCTTTCCCCGAAATTCACGCAAAACCCACATTCACACACTCCCTCATTTGGAGTTAATGATTCCTTTTTTTTTTTTTAAGTTTTAAAGATGACTTTATTGGGCTATAATTCACATGCCTTACAACTGACCCATTAAAGTATACAATTAAATGGTTTCTGTATGGTCATCATCACACTCAATTTTAGAATATTTTCATCACCCAAAGAGAAACCCAGTACCCATTAGCAGTCATTTCCCATTTTTCTGGCAACCACTTATCTACTTTTGTCTCCATGGATTTGCCTTTTCTAGCGTTTGATATAAATGGAGCCATGTAATATGTGGCCTTTTATAACTGGCTTCTTTCATTTAGCGTGTTTTCAGAGTTCATCCATGTTGTGGCATGAATCAATATTTTGCTTATTCTTACGGCAGAAAAATATTCCAGGCTATGGATATGGGCCGCATTATGTTTATACATTCATCAGTTGGTAAATACTTCTTTGCTTCCACCTTTTAGCTCCTGCTGTGGACATTGATGTAAAAGTTGTGTGTGGACATGTGCTTTCAGTTCCCTTGCGTACATACCTAGGAATGGAATTTCTAAGTCACATGGCAACTCTATGTTTAACTTTTTGAGGAACTGTTGTACTATTTTCCAAAGTAGCTTTACCAATTTACATTTTCTCCAGTAATGTATAAAAATTCTAGTTTCTCTTCACCCTTGCCAACACTTGTCTTTTTATTATAACCATGTAAGTGGCTGTGAAGTAGTACCTCATGATGTTTTTATTTGCATTTTCTTGATGGCTAATGATATTGAGCACTTTTCCTTTGTGTTTGTTTATCATTTGTGAGCCACCTTTGGAAAAATGTTTTAGATCCTTTGTCCATTTTTAAATTGGGTTCTTGGTCTCTTTTACTGAATTGTAAGAATTGATACTAGATACTACATATTTGATTTATATAGCCTTGATACTAGACCTGTATAATCTGCAAACAATTTCTTCCATTCTCTGTTATCTTTTCACTTTCTTGAGGTGTCTTGTGACACATAAAAGTTTTTAATTTTGAGGAAGTCCAGTTTACTTATTTTCCTTCTGTTCCTTTTGCTTTTGGTGTCACCATCTAGGAAACCATTGTCTAATCCAAGTCCATAGAAATTTAGACCCATGTTTTCCTCTAAAATTTTTATAGTTTCAGCTCTTACGTGTAAGTTCTTAATTACATCTGGAGCTAATTGTCGTGTGTGGTGTTAGGTAGGGATCCAGCAGCTTCTTTCTTTTCCATGTGGCTATCCAGTTGTTCCAGCACCATTTGGTGAAAAGATTAACTTCTCCCCTATTACATTTTCTCGGCACCCTTGTCAAAATTCATTGACCAAGGACAAATATTATATAATTCCACTTATTTGAGGTACCTAAAATAGTCAAGTTCATAGAGACACAAAATAGAACAGTGGTTACTAGCAGCTTGGGAGAACAAGAAATGGGGAGGAATTGTTAGATGGGCACAGAGCTTCAGTATGGGATGTTGAGAAAAGTTCTGGAGATGGACAATGGTGATGATTGCACCATAATGTGAACATACTTAATGCCACTGAACTCTACACTTAAAACTGGTAGGAGTGGCACATTTTATGTTATGCATATTTTACCACAATAAGAAGTTATTTGACCATAAATGCATGGGTTTATTTTTGGATTCTCCATTTTATTCCATTTTTCTCTATGTCTGTCCTTATGCCAGTACCACACTGTCTTTATTACCTAGCTTTATAGTTTTTAAATTGGAAAGTGTCAGTTCTCCAACTTTGTTTACCTTTTTCAAAATTGTTTTGGCTATTCTGGACCCCTTGAATTTTCATATAAATTTCAGAATCAGTTTTTCAATTTCTGTAAAGAAGCCACCTGGAGTTTTTGATAGAAATTGCATTAAATCTATATATCAATTTGGGAAGTATTGTCATCTTAACAATACTAATTCCTCCAATCCATGAGCATGAGATGTTTTCCATTTATGTAGGTCTTCTTTAATTTTAAATGATATTTTGTAGTTTTCAGTGTATGAGCATTGAACTTCTTTTGTTAAATTTATTCCTAAGTATTTTATTCTTTTTGATACTGTTACAAATAAAATTTTCTTAATTTCATTTCCAGATTTTTTACTTCTAATGTATAGAAATGTAATTCATTTTTGTATTTTGATCATATATCTCAGAAACTTGCTGAACTTGTTTTCTAGCTCTGATAGGTTTGTTTTTTTTCTGTGGATTGCTAAGATTTTCTATCTTCGAGATCATGTTATCTACAAATAGAGACAGTTTAACTACTTCCTTTCCAATCTGGTTGCCTTTTATTTCTTTTTCGTGCCTAATTACCCTGGCTGGAATACATAGTACAATGTCAAATAGAAGTGGAGAAGAAAGGATATCCTTGCCTTGTTCCTCATCTTAGGGGAAAGCTTTTAGTTTTTGATCATTTAGGATGATGTTAATGGATTTTTTGTATGTATCTTTGATCAGGTTGAAGAAATTCCCTTCTCTTCCTAGTTCATTGATTGATTTTATTTTTATTGCCCACACCATGTGTACTAAACATAATACCCCACAATCCCCTTCTCCCACCCTCCCCACCCACCCTCCCACTCCCCTCCCCTCTGGTAACCACTAGTCCCTTCTTGGAGTCTCTGAGTCAGCTGCTGTTTTGTTCCTTCAGTTTTGCTTGGTTGTTATACTCCACAAATGAGGGAACTCATTTAGCACTTGGCTTTCTCCACTTAGGTTATATCACTGAGTACAATATCCTCCAGCTCCATCCATGTTGTTGCGAGTGGCAGGATTTGTTTCCTTCTTATGGCTGAATAGTATTCCATTGTGTATATGTACCACATCTTCTTATCCATTCATCTACTGATGGACACTTAGGTTGCTTCCATATCTTGGCTATTGTAAAAAGTGCTGCAATAAACATAGGGGTGCATATGTCTTTTTGAATCTGAGAAGTTGTATTCTTTGGGTAAATTCCAAGAGTGGGATTCCCGGTTCAAATGGTATTTGTATTTTTAGTTTTTTGAGGAACCTCCATATTGCTTTCCACAATGGTTGAACTAGCTTACATTCCCACCAGCAGTGTAGGAAGGTTCTCCTTTCCCACATCCTCTCCAGCATTTGTTGTTCTTAGTCTTTTCGATGCTAGCCATTCTTACTGGTGTGAGGTGATATCTCATTGTGGTTTTAATTTGCATTTCCCTGATGATTAGGGATGTGGAGCATCTTTTCATGTGTCTGTTGGCCATCTGAATTTCTTCTTTGGAGAACTGTCTCTTCATATCGTCTGCCCATTTTTTAATCGGGTTATTTGCTTTTTGGGTGTAGAGGCATGTAAGTTCTTTATATATTTTGGATGTTAACCCCTTGTTGGATATGTCATTTACAAATACATTCTCCCATACTGTAGGATGTCTTTTTCTTTTGTTGATGGTGTCCTTTGCTGAACAGAAACTTTTTAGTTTGATGTAGTCCCATGAGTTCACTTTTGCTCTTGTTTCCCTTGCTCGAGATGCCTTCAGGAAGAATTCACTCATGCTTATTATATTCAGGAGATTTTGCCTATGATGTCTTCTAAGAGGTTTATGGTTTCATGACTTACATCCAGGTCCTTGATCCATTCCTTTATCATGAATGGATGTTGAGTTTACTTTGGTGTATGGGGTTAAACAATAATCCAGTTTCATTCTTTTGCATGTAACTGTCCAGTTTTGCCAACACCAGCTGCTGAAGAGGCTGTCATTTCCCCATTGTATGTGCATGGCTGCTTTATCATATATTAATTGACCATATATGGTTGGGTTTATATCAGGGCTTTCTAGTCTGTTCCATTGGTCTATGGGTCTGTTCTTGTGCCAGCACCAAATTGTCTTGAGTACTGTGGCTTTGTAGTAAAGCTTGAAGTTGGGGAGCATAATCCCCGCAGCTTTATTCTTCCTTCTCAGGATTGCTTGGCTATTTGGGGTCTTTAGTGGCTCCATATAAACTTTAGAATGATTTTATCTAGTTCATTGAAAAATGCTATTGGTATTTTGATAGGAATTGCATTGAATCTGTAGATTGCTTTAGGCAGAATGGCCATTTTGACAATATTAATTCTTCCTAGCCATGAGCATGGAATGTATTTCCATTTATTGGTACCTTCTTTAATTTATCTCATGAGTGTCTTGTAGTTTTCAGAGTATAGGTCTTTCACTTCCTTGATTAGGGTTACTCCTAGGTATTTCATTCTTTTTGATGCAACTTTAAATAGAATTGTTTTCCTGATTTCTCTCTCTGCTAGGTCATTGTTAGTGTATAGGAATGCCATAGATTTCTGTGCATTAATCTTGTATCCCAAAACATTGCTGAATTCAGATATTAGATCTAGTAGTTTTGGAGTAGATTCTTTAGGGTATTTTCTGTACAATATCATTTCATCTGCAAATAGGGACAGTTTAAATTCTTCCTTGCCAATATGGATGCCTTTTATTTCTTTGTGTTGTTTGATTGCTGTGGCAAGGACCTCCAGTACTATTTTGAATAGAAGTGGGGAGAGTGGGCATCCTTGTCTTGTTCCTGATCTTAAAGGAGAAGCTTTCAACTTCTCACTGTTAAGTATAATGTTGGCTGTGGGTTTGTCATATATGGCCTTTATTATGTTGAGTTACTTGCCCTCTATACACATTTTGTTGAGAGTTTTTATCATGAATGCATGTTGAGTTTTGTCATATGATTTTTCAGCATCTGTCACGATGATCATGTGGTTTTCTCTTTCTTTTTGTTGATGTGGTGGATGATGTTGATGGATTTTCTAATGTTGTACCATACTTGCATCCCTGAAATAAATCCTACTTGATCATGATGGATGATCCTTTTGATGTATTTTTGATTTTGGTTTGCTAATATTTTGCTGAGTATTTTTGTGTCTATGTTCATCAGGGATATTGGTCTGTAGTTTTCATTTTTGTGGTATGTTTGCCCGATTTTGGTATTAGAGTGATGCAGGCCTCATAGAATGAGTTTGGAAGTATTCCCTCTTCTTCTACTTGGAAAACTTTAAGGAGGATGGGTATTAGGTCTTCACTAAATGTTTGATAAAATTCAGTGGTGAAGCCATCTGGTCAAGGAATTTTGTTCTTAGGTAGGTTTTTGTTTACCAGTTCAGTTTTGTTGCTGGTAATTGGTTGAGATTTTCTGTTTCTTTCTGGGTCAGTCTTGGAAGGTTGTATTTTTCTAGAAATTTGTCCATTTCTTCTAGTTTATCCAGTTTGTTAGCATATAATTTTTCATAGTATTCTCTAATACTTTTTTGTTTTTCTGTGCTGTCCGTAGTGATTTTTCCTTTCTCATTTATCATTCTGTTTATGTGAGTAGAGCCTCTTTTTTTCTTGATAAGTCCGGCTAGGGGTTTATCTATTTTGTTTATTTTCTCAAAGAACCAGCTCTTGCTTTCGTTGATCCTTTCTATTGTTTTATTCTTCTCGATTTTATTGATATTTGCTCTAATCTTTATTATGTCCCTCCTTCTACTGACTTTGGGTCTCATTTGTTCTTCTTTTTCTAGTTTCGTTAATTGTGAGTTTAGACTGCTCATATGGGAGTGTTCTTCTTTACTGAAGTATGCCTGTGTTGCAATATACTTTCCTCTTAGCATGGCCTTCGCTGCATCCCACAGATTTTGCGGTGTTGAATTATTGTTGTCATTTGTCTCCATATATTGCTTGATCTCTGTTTTTATTTGGTCATTGAGCCATTGATTATTTAGGAGCATGTTATGAAGCCTCCATGTGTTTGTGGGATTTTTCATCTTCTTTGTGTAATTTATTTCTAGTTTCATTTCTTTGTGGTCCTGAGGAACTGGTTGGTAGAATTTCAGTCTTTTGGAATTTACCAAGGCTCTTTTTGTGGCCTAGTATATGACCTATTTTTGCAAATGTTCCATGTGCACTTGAGAAGAATGTGTATTCTGCTGCTTTTGGGTGTAGAGTTTTGTAGATGTCTGTTAGGTCCATCTGATCTAATGTGTTGTTCAGTGCCTCTGTCTCCTTACTTATTTTCTGTCTGGTTGATCTGTCCTTCAGACTGAGGGGTGTGTTGAAGTCTCCTAGAATGAATGCATTGCATTCTATTTCCCTGTTTAATTCTGTTAGTATTTGTTTCACATATGTAGGAGCTCATGTGTTGGGTGCATAGATATTTATAATGGTGATATATTCTTTTTGGATTGACCCTTTTATCATTATGTAATGCCCTTCTTTATCTCTTGTGACTTTCTTTGTTTTGAAGTCTATTTCATCTGACATAAGTACTGCAACTCCTGCTTTTTCTCCCTATTAGTTGCATGAAATACCTTTTTCCATTCCTTCACTTTTACTCTGTGTATGTCTTTGGGGTTAAAGTGTGTCACTTGAAGGCAGCATATAGATGGGTCTTGTTTTTTTTTTATCCATTCAGTGACTCTATGTCTTTTAACTGGTGCATTCAGTCCATTTACATTTAGGGTGATTATGGATAGGTATGTACTTATTGGCATTGCAGTCTTCAGATTCATGATTACCAAAGGTTCAAGGTTAACTTCCTTACTATCTAAGAGTCTAACTTAACTCACTTAATATGCTATTACAAATACAATCTAAAGGTTCTTTTTGTTTTTTGTTTTTTTTTTCCTCTGCCTTTTTCTTCCTCCTCCATTCTTTATATATTAGGTATCAATTTCTGTACTGTTTGTCTATCTCTTGATTGACTTTGGGGATAGTTAATTTAATTTTGCGTTTTCTTAGTAATGAGCTGTTCTACTTTCTTTACTGTGATTTTATTACCTCTGGTGACTGCTATTAAACCTTAGAAACACTTCCATCTATAGCAGTCCCTTCAAAATACACTGTAGAGATGGTTTGTGGGAGGTAAATTCTCTCAGCTTTTGCTTATCTGGGAATTGTTTAATCCCCCCTTCAAATTTAAATGGTAATCTTGCTGGATAAAGTAATCGTAGTTCAAGGCCTTTCTGCTTCATTGCATTAAATACATCATGCCACTCCCTTCTGGCCTGTAAGGTTTCTGCTGAGAAGTCTGATGATAGCCTGATGGGTTTTCCTTTGTATGTGTTCTTATTTCTCTCCCTGGCTGCTTTTAATAGTCTGTCCTTATCCTTGATCTTTGCCATTTTAATTACTATATGCCTTGATGTTGTCTTCCTTGGGTCTCTTTTGATGGAAGATCTGTGCACCTCCATTGCCTGAGAGACTATCTCCTACCTAAGATTGGGGACATTTTCAGCAATCACCTCCTCAAAGACACTTTCTATCCCTTTTTCTCTCTCTTCTTCTTCTGGTACCCCTATAATGCGAATATTGTTCTGTTTAGATTGGTCATACAGTTCTCTCAATATTCTTTCATTCTTAGAGATCCTTTTATCTCTCTGTGCCTCAGCTTCTTTTATACCTCTTCTCTAGTTTCTATTTCATTTATCGTCTCCTCCACCATATCCAATCTGCTTTTAATACCATCCATTGTGCTCTTCAAGGATTGGATCTCTGACCGGAATTCATTCCTGAGTTCTTGAATATCTTCCCATACCTCCATGAGCATGTTAATGATTTTTATTTTGAACTCCATTTCAGGGAGAGTCATGAGGTCAATATCATTTAAACCTTTCTCAGGAGTTGTATTCATAATTTTACTCTGGACCAGGTTCCTTTGGCATTTCATATTTGTGTATGGCGCCCTCTAGTGCCCAGAAGCTCTGCTCTCTGGAGCTGCTCAGCCCCTGAAGCAATGTCTGAGGTTGCAGGGGAGTGGTATTGGTGCCTCGCAGGAGGAAAGAGCTGTTTTCTGTTCCTGGCTGCTATGCCTGCCTCCACTGCCTGAACCAGTGGGCCGAGCAAACAGGTATAAGCCTCTGTGCTTTGCGTTTTTAGTTGCTGTATACAGATCTTCCCTCCGGCTGACGTAATGCCAGGGTAGGGTTTCCTGGTTTGCAAGCCTGGTGGGGATGGCCAGGAGAAAGGCGCAGCAGTTTTCCCATCACAGAAGGGGTTCCTGTAGCTGTGCAGGCAGCCATGGAGCTGGAGCACCTGAAGATCGTGAAAGCTCCCAATCTGCTCGGCAGAGTGCACCTGGACAATTTTGTCTACCTGTCCTTTCTCCTGAACAGTAAGCTCTGTGCAATCCTTGCCCCTTTAGCAGCCCTCTTGCTAAGGGCTTCTTTTTTAGGAAGTCTCTCAGACTGCCCACCTTTCATTTATCCCAGAGAAGCTGGATAAGGATCTCTGCTTTCCACAAGCAGCTGGAATCTTAGTCTCTCCAGGAATTCTGCCTGTCTTAGCTTTCCAACCCCCTAATTACAAGAATATCATGCAAGCACCATGAAATGTAGGTTTGTGCTCCCAGAGCAGATCTCCAGAATTAGGTATTCAGCAGTCCCACATCTCCACTCCCTCCCTGCTCTGTTCCTCTTCCTCCTGCCGGTGAGCTGGGGTGGGGGAAGGGCTTGGATCCTGCAGGACCACGGCTTTAGTGTGTTACCCTTTTCTGTGAGGTCTGCTCTTGTCTCTGGGTGTATGCAGTTTGTTGCAGTCCTCTTTCCTGTTGCTCTTTCAGGACTAGTTGTATTAGTTATATTTTCATATTATATGTGGTTTTAGGACGAAGCCTCTGTCCCACCTCTCATGCCACCATCTTTTTCCTCCTTTTTTTTTTATGTGTTTATTTTGGTGATGCTCCTATAGCTTAAACACAGCAGATTCCAAATAATAGTTCATGTGTTATTGTTATTGGCTTTCCCCATTTAACTAGGAGTCACTTGAGGCCAAGAAACATGTTCAGCTAAGCTTTCACTCCAACTAAGTGATTAGTAATTAGTATGCATTCACTACATTTTAGTGAATATATAATAATACAAAGGCATATGGCTGCATTTTTAGCATATCACCATAATTTTTAGATTTACCTCTGAATTTTTAGTACCTTTTATTTGGTATTCCTCTTTCCCTTTCATGTGGGAATATTTATTAATTCAGAGTTACAAACTTGAATTTAACTCATCTTGTGAAACACGTAGTTGCTTTCTGTTTTTACAAATACAATTAAAGGTCACATAGTAAGTATAAAATTCCTATATTTTCAATTTATTTTTAAAAACAGTCTTATTTTAGAGCTACAACATGTTAAATTTCAACATGAGGTGAACATTTATAATAAATCTGTGTACATCCTCTTGAAAATAATGGCTTCAGATGGAAAGGCAGCTGGGTTTTTAATAGCCCTGTCAACTAAAATTTGATGTGCAATTGGATGCTGTTGAATTAATTAATTTTGTTTTGTGCATTCTAAATTATCTTCCCCTTTTGTTCATCAGGTTTATAATGATGAATACTTATAGAAAACAGGAGTAATAGTAAGTACTTTTTCTAAAAGTAAGCAGGGATGTAAGGTAGTTTAGAACAGTTTGGTTAGATTTTCAAGAATTTAGTATTTTTGAATATTTACCTCAAGGAAGCTTTCTGTACCTACTCAATTTTCTATTTCTATAAGACATAAACTTTAAAAAAGGATATACATATAAATTTAGATACCATGATGTTCTTTGGAGTTTAGACTGATAAAAAGAACTTTAATCTCTTTTTTGAAATTTTTTATTAAGGTATTATTGATATACACTTATGAAGGTTTCACATGAAAACATAATGTGGTTAATACACTTACCCATATTATCAAGTCCCTACCCATACCACAATGCAGTCACTGTCCATCAATGTTGTAAGATGCCACACATTCACTATTTGCCTTCTCTGTGCTACACTGCTTTCACCATGATCCCTCCTACCATGTGTATTAAACATAATACCCACAAATCACCCTCTAGCTCTCTCCCTCCCCACCCGCCCTCCCACACCCTGCCCCTTTGGTAACCACTAGTTCCTTCTTGGAGTCTCTGAGTCTGCTGCTATTTTCTTCTTTCATTTCACCTCGTTGTTATACTCCACAAATGAGGGAAATCATTTGGCACTTGTCTTTCTCTGCCTGGCTTATTTCACTGAGCATAATATCCTCCATCTCCATCCATGTTGTTGCAAATGGTAGGATTTATTTCTTTATTATGGCTGGATAGTATTCCATTGTGTATATGTACTACATCTTCTTTATCCATTCATCTACTGATGGACGCTTAGGTTGCTTCCATATCTTGGCTATTGTAAAAAGTGCTGTGATAAACATAGCGATGCATATGTCTTTTTGAATCTGAGAAGTTGTATTCTTTGGGTAAATTCCAAGGAGTAGGATTCCCAGGTCAAATGGTATTTCCATTTTCAGTTTTTTGAGGAACCTCCATATTGCTTTCCACAATAGTTGAACTAGCTTACATTCCCACCAGCAGCGTAGGAGTGTTCCCCTTTCTCCACATCCTCGCCAGCATTTGTTGTTTTTAGTCTTTTGGATGCTGGCCATCCTTACTGGTGTGAGGTAATATCTCCTTGTGGTTTTAACTTGCATTTCCCTGATGATTAGTGATGTAAAGCATCTTTTCATGTATCTGTTGGCCATCTGAACTTCTTTGGAGAACTGTCTCTTCATACCCTCTGCCCATTGTTTAATCAGGTTATTTGCTTTTTGGGTGTTGAGGCATGTGAGTTCTTTATATATTTGGATGTTAACCCCTTGTCAGATATGTCATTTACAAATATATTCTTCCTGTACAAATATATTCATACTGTAGGATGCCTTTTTGTTCTGTTAATGGTGTCCTTTGCCATACAGAAACTTTTTAGTTTGATATGGTCCCACTTGTTCATTTTTGCTTTTGTTTCCCATGCCCAGGGAGATATATTCATGACGAAGTTGCTCATGTTTGTATTCAAGGGAGTTTTGCCTATATTTTCTTCTAAGAGTTTTATGGTCTCATGACTTTATACAGGTCTTTGATCCATTTCGAGTTTACTTTTGTGTATGGAGTTAGACAGGAATCGAGTTTCATTCTCTTGCATGTAGCTGTCCAGTTTGGCCAACACCAGCTGTTGAAGAGGCTGTCATTTCCCCATTGTATATCCATGGCTCCTTTATCATATATTAATTGACTGTATATGATTGGGTTTATATCAGGGCTCTCTAGTCTGTTCCATTGTTCTATGGGTCTATTCTTGTGCCAGTACCAAATTGTCTTGATTACTTGGCTTTGTAGTAGAGCTTGAAATTGGGGAGCATAATCCCCCCAGCTTTATTATTCCTTCTCAGGATTGCTTTGGCTATTCAGGGTCTTTTGTGGTCCCATATGAATTTTAGAATGATTTTCTCTAGTTCGTTTAAGAATGCCATTGGTATTTTGATAGGAATTGCATTGAATCTGTAGATTGCTTTAGGCAGGATGTCCATTTTGACAATATTAATTCTTCCTACCCATGAGCATGGGATGTGTTTCCATTTATTGGTACCTTCTTTAATTTCTCTCATGAGTGTCTTGTAGTTTTCAGAGTATAGGTCTTTTGCTTCCTTGGTTAGATTTATTCCTAGGTATTTTATTCTTTATGATGCAACTGTGAATGGAATTGTTTTCTTGATTTCTCTTTCTGCTAGTTGATTGTTAGTGTATAGCAATAGCCCAGATTTCTGCATATTAATTTTGTATCCCGTAACTTTGCTGAATTCCGATATTAGATGGAGTAGTTTTGGAGTGGAGTCTTTTGGGTTTTTTATATACAATAACATGTCATCTGCAAACAGGGAGAGTTTAACTTCTTCCTGCCAATCTGGATGCCTTTAATTTCTTTGTGTTGTCTGATAGCCGTGGCTAGGACCTCCAATACTATGTTGAACAGAAGTGGGGAGAGTGGGCATCCCTGTCTTGTTCACAAACTTAATGGCAAACTTTCAGCTTCTCATTGTCAAGAATAATGTTGGCTGTGGATTTGTCATATATGGCCTTTATTATGTTGAGATACTTTCCCTCTATATCCATTTTGTTGAGACAGTTTTTATCATGAATGGATGTTGAATTTTGTCAAATGGTTTTTCAGCACCTATGGAGACAATTATGTGATTTTTGTCCTTTTTGTTGATGCGGTGTATGATGTGGATGGATTTTCAAATTTTGTACCATCCGTGCATCCCTGGAATAAATCCTACTTCATCATAATGGATGATCTTTCTGATGTTTTTTTGAATTTGGTTTGATAATATTTTGTTGAATATTTTTGCATCAAAGTTCATCAGGGATATTTGGTCTGTAATTTTCTTTTTTTGTGGTGTCTTTGCCTGGTTTTGGTATTAGAGTGATGATGGCCTCATAGAATGAGTTTGGAAGTATTCCCTCTTCCATTCTTTGGAGAACTTTAAGGTGGATGGGTATTTGGTCTTCACCAAATGTTTGATAAAATATAGTCGTGAGCCATCTGTTCCAGGGGTTTTGTTCTTAGGTAGTTTTGTGATTACCAGTTCAATATCATGGCTGGTAATTGGTCTGTTCAGATTTTCTGTTTCTTTTGGGTCAGCCTCGGAAGGTTGTATTTTTCTAGGAGTTGTCCATTTCTTCTAGGTTATCCAGTTTGTTAGCATATAATTTTTCATAGTATTCTCTAATAATTTTTTGTATTTCTGTGGTGTCTGTAGTGATTTTTCCTCTTTTCTGATTCTGTTTATATGAGTAGACTCTCTTTTTTTCTTAGTAAGTCTGCCTAGGTGTTTATGTATTTTGTTTATTTTCTTCAAGAACCAGCTATTCCATTCATTGATTCTTTCTATTGTTTTATTCTTCTCAATTTTATTTATTTATGCTTTATTATGTCCCTGCTTCTACTGACTTTGGGCCTCATTTGTTCTTCTTTTTATAGTTTCATTAACTGTGTGTTTAGAATGTTCCTGTGTGATTGTTCTTCTTTCCTGAGGTAGGCCCATATTGCAATATACTTTCCTCTTAGCACGGCCTTCACTGCATCCCACAGATTTTGCGGTGTTGAATTTTTGTTGTCATTTGTCTCCATATATTGATTGATCTCTGTTTTTATTTGGTCATTGATCCATTGGTTATTTAGGAGCATCTTATGAAGCTTTCTTGTGTTTGTGGGATTTTTCATTTTCTTTGTGTAATTTATTTCTAGTTTCATACCTTTGTGGTCTGAGAAACTTGTTGGTACAATTTCAGTCTTTTGGAATTTACCAAGGCTCTATTTGTGGCCTACTATATGTTCTATTCTTGCAGATGTTCCATGTGCACTTGAGAAGAATGTGTATTCTGCTGCTTTTTGTTGTAGAGTTCTGTAGATGTCTGTTAGGTCCATCTGTCCTAATGTGTTGTTCAGTGCCTCTGTCTCCTTACTTATTTTCTGTCTGGTTGATCTGTCTTTCTGAGTGAGCGGTGTGTTGAAATCTCCAAGAATGAATGCACTGCATTCTATTTTCCTCTTTAATTCTGTTAGTATTTGTTTCACATATGTAGGAGCTCCTGTGTTGGATGCATAGATATTTATAATGGTTATATCTTCTTGTTGGATTGACCCCTTTATCATAATGTAACATCCTTATTTGTCTCTTGTGACTTTTTTTGTTTTGAAGTCTATTTTGTCTGATACAACTACTGCAGCTCTTCTTCTGGTACCCCTATAATGCAAATATTGTTCTGTTTCGATTGGTCACACAGTTCTCTCAATGCTCTCTCATTCTTAGAGATCCTTTTTTCTCTCTGTGCCTCCGCTTCTTTGTATTCCTCTTCTCTAGTCTCTGTTTCATTTATCCTCTCCTCCACTGTATCTAATCTGCTTTTAGTACCCTCCACTGTGGTCTTCAACGATTGGATCTTCGACTGGAATTCATTCCTATGTTCTTGAATAGTTTTCTGTACCTCCATGAGCATGTTAATGATTTTTATTTTGAAGTACCTTTCAGGAAGATTCATGAGGTCAATGTCATTTAAATATTTCTTAGCAGTGGTATTCATAATTTTACTTTGAACCAGGTTCCTTTGGCTTTTCATATTTGTATATGGCGCCCTCTAGTGCCCAGAAGCTCTACTCTCTCAACATGCTCAGCCCCTGAAGCAATGTTGGGGGTCATAGGGGAGTGGTGTTGTTGCCTGGTGGGGAGGAAAGAGCTGTTTCTGGTTTCCCCACTGCTATGCCTAACTCCACTGCCTGAACCAGTGGGCCAAGCACACAGGTATAAGTCTCTATGCTTTGCATTTGTAGTTGCTGTATACAGGTCTCCCCTCCAGCTGGCCTAAAGCCAGGGTAAGGTTTGCAGTTTGCAAGCCAGGTTGGGCTGGCTGGAGAAAGACACAGTAGGCTGCAAATCACTGCATGGGTCCTTGGAGCTGTGTAGCCAGCCAGGTAGCTGGAGTGACTGAAGATCGTGAAAGCTCCCAACCTGCCCGGCAGAGTGCACCCAGACAATTTTGTCTACCTCTCCTTTCTCTGGAGCAGAAAGCTCTGTGCAATCCTTGCCCCTTTAGCAGCCCTCTTGCTTTTAGGAAGTCTCTCAGACTGTCCGCCTTTCTTTTTTCCCAGAACAGCTGTATATGGAACCCTGCTTTGCACAAGTGGCTGGAATCTTAGTCTCTCTAGGTATTCTGCCTGTCTTAGTTTTCCAACTCCCTAGTCATGATAGTACCATGCAAGCACCATGAAATGTAGGTTTGTGCTCCCAGAGAAGATCTTCAGAATTAGGTATTCAGCATTTCCACACCTCCACTCCCTCCACACTCCATTTCTCTTCCTCCCACCCGTGAGCTGGGGTTGGGGAACAGCTTGGGCCCTGCTGGGCCATGGTTTGGTACATTACCCTGTTCCATGAGGTTTATTCCTTTCTCCATGTGTATTCAGTTTGGCACTGTCCCCCTTCCAGTTTCCCTTTCAGGATTAGTTGTATTAATTATATTTTCGTATTATATGCAGTTTTAGGAGGAAGCCTCTGTCTCAACTCTCATGCCGCCATCTTTAATCCTCTAGAAATCCACCCATCCCAGAACTTTATTCTTTTTTATGTTACTCATTAGATTGGTGATTTCAGTTAAGCTACCAATCTTTCTAAGCCTCATTTCCCTCATGTGTATTAAGAAGATTAAAAAATATTAACTATCTCATAGATTTCTGAAATATAAGAAAAGATAATGGATGCAAGGGAAATATATAATGACTGACACAGTAAACATGAAATAAAAATGATTATTTTATCTTTGAAGTTGTTGTTAGTATTACTGAAAATGATTCATGGATATAATCAAGCACAAAGATATATATACACACAAAAAATGTATACATATATAATGTATATATTATACCCAAATATATTATACATATGTATGTGTATATATACATATTTTATCATTAACATCTCTAGCAAAGACAGAAAAGAAAACAATACTGAAATTGAATTGAACATAGGAATATTGGCACTAAAACTGCAAATTATTGTTTACCAACTTTCAATAGAACTGTGTGTTATTTTATTTATATAAATATGAGCATCTGAGTTGATTATAGGACATACATAAGAGTTATTTAATATATATGTTTAACATATTGTTGATTTTACTTGTAAATTATTTTTATGTTCATGAAAATGTTTTGATCATAAACTCAGTTTCAGGGTTCTGGCATGTGGGTCTTAAAAGTTATATTTTTGAATGTATAACAAACTTACTAATATGTAAGTAATAGCAAAACTCAATTCAAGTAGACATAGTCATGCACATATACACTATTAATGGAGGCTATTTCTTCTCACCCATAATGATGTAAAATAATCTTTCTTAAACCAAGAAAAGCAAAGATTTGCTCAGTTGGGTCTTTTTCCTCATTTCATTTCATAGTTTATTGAATTTAAATTTAAGTTATAAGAATTTTATTTTCCATGAAATGTAGGGGAGTAAATTTATATAATTATTTACTAATATCTACCATGCCTCAGTTTGATTCCTAAGCACATTAACAAACATATTTTGGTTGATTACAGCATTTATGAGCACAATTCATTACATTAGCCCTTTTCCGTTTTTTCATTCATAGAGAATGCAAAAGAAAGAGCACTTTCGAGACATTTTATACTTCCTTGTTAACATGAAATATTGATGTCCTGCATTTAACTTTAATAATTTTGATACATTTACTTTATCATTGTGAAACATATATATTTGGGGCAACATTCTTTTCTAACCTTGAACAAGATTTCTATGTGTTAGAAAATCCATAATGAATAACATGAGTCAATATAATAATATATAATTGACTATTTGTAGTCAGTGTATACAGTTGTAACCAAAATAGAAGATAAGCCTGGAGAAGATTGTTTTTCTTTATTACCTATTTTCCTATTTTTACTTGTTATTATTACTATGTTTCCTTTATTTACTTTATTTTTGTTAGGTAGACAAAGAATTTTAGTCCATACTTCACAGACATCTTGAGACAGACCAAGTCGTGAAGCCACATCAAATATGAGATGGAAGTAAACATTTTTCTTTCATATCACCTCCCTAAATCTAAGTCTAGGAGAGCGATGTTCAGCCTGTTAGCCTCCTCTAGAGTGAGGATTGGCATTTTTTTTCCCCGAGCATATGGGAACTGTGTGATGACTTGAAAGAAAATTGAAATTATTCCCAAGAGAAGATGGCCTGGGAAGAATAGCAATAAATACTTTAGGCATTAAAAGCAGAAAAAATATAAATAGGTATTTTACATATGGCACATCAAAAAGAGGAAAGCATGTGAACAATTCAGTCTTGTGCCATAAATCATGTGTGTGTGTGTGTGTGTGTGTGTGTGTGTGTATACACATGCATGTTTAAAATTACCTAACTTAACTTATGGAATATTTACTGTAGGTCAGCTGTTGTGCCAAATATATTACATGGGATCTTTTTAAAAACCAAAACTACCTAAGGAGTTTAAGTGTGTTTTTAGAATCACTCAGTACTTTAACTATGCAATTAGTATACATTTGCTGTTAAGATACCAACAAAGGACAGATTTACCATGTACTTGAATTTTTCTCTCTGGTGTTTCATGTACACACATTCACAGAAACACCTGTCACTCCCAGCTCAGGCAGTAGAAATTAACAACAAAAGTTAGTGGTATCATGGTTTGTGCCAGTTATCAACAATGCCAAATGCATCAGCCTGACCTATTAGTGAGAGAGAAAGAGAGTATCTTATAAATCCAAGAATTGTTATCCTAGTTTTATATTTTTTTCTTTAAATGTCTTCTGCCTGACAAGTAAAAGATGATGTTAAGTTCAATGTTCTGTGACAGTTGGGTATTAATATACATTGTCCAGCTAATTAGCCTAACAGAATAAAGTTGACAAGTTAGCAGGCAGTAGTTCATTTTTTCACCTTAAAATTTGAAACCTTATAAAAGAATGATGAAAATTAAATTCCCCATCGGTCTAGAGTAAAGTGTATTTTAAAAGGTCTTGTTCATTTTTAGTTATAGCATGAGTACAGCAACCTAATGTGCTACATTTAAAGAATTAAAATTATTTACTTTAAATATTTAAAAATTTTTTAATTTTAAATAATTAGAATATTTAATTCAAATATTTAAAATAAAATAATTTAAATTTATGTGAAGGTTTCAGTGAAGTATAAAAAAAGTCAAATTTGTTTAATCATCTCAAGATTTATTTGGATATTAGATTTTTTGAAAATTAGTTTAAAATGTTAATCATAGAATATCTTTCAGCAAGGGATTTTAGCCTTGGCAAGGTCTCCAAATCACATATAGGTTTTAACAAAATATGCATCTGAAGTGATCTGATAGACAACTGTTAATAATAACTTCCCAGCAGTCTATATCAAGTAGTTTTAGTTTGGCAGTGTCATACAGGGAGATACTTCTTGTCAGAAAATCTTTTGCTGAGGTGCTTATGGGGAAAGACATGTATACTCCCAGCATGCAACTTTAAATACTGATAATAAACTCTACATATGTACAGTGTGTGGGCTTTGTGGGCATCCAAATACATACTTCACAGATTTGCCAAGCAAATTTGGACAGTTTTAAATATCTTAAAGTGACTCATAATTATTGACTTATGAACACTTACTAATGCTATCTGAAGTTAAACAGAGTAGTTGGAAGAGAGAAAATATTAATAGGAGGTTAATAGTATTAATATAAGTAGCAACCAAAACAAGACTAAATGAAAAATAGGATAGAGAGTGCATCTTTGGCGGGATTGTTGAGCTTTATTGAGAAGCTGCATCTCAAATGATTTTGACACATACAGTCAATGCATGAAAACCAAATCCTCCGAAGGATTTTTAAAATTATGATTGTTGATTAAAGAATGTCTCAGTGTCCAACTCTGAATCAAATCCAGAAATTGCTGGAAAGATCAAATTCAGAAATTATTTAAAAGTATAGGACAAAAATAAATATAATGGGTATAAGTACGCAAGAAAGGAAAAGAGAAGCCAACTCTGACCCAGTGCAAAAATGTACATGATTTTATAAAGGAGGTAAATTTAAACTCTAACCTAGAAAAAATATGCTTTTACAATGAATCTCCAGCATTGCTTTATGCTGTAGGATTAGAAGATAAGACAATGTGCATTGGGTACCAACTTTCTAGGGTTTTCTTCCTCCTCATTATTCCAAAACAAATTTAAAAACTAAAATGTAACATAGGCTAATTGATTTTGTATTATTCTCTAAACATATCCAATAGAAGATTCAGAAAATACACCATGAAGCACTGCAGGTCCCTATTAGTCAAGTTACACAGCCTTTTGCAGAGGTATATTTGACCTCCTTTATTTAAATGGTAATGCAGTACTTATACTGAGAATCAATGTGTGAACTTTAAATAAATGAATAATCTTAAGAGAAAGATTTCAATTCATAAAGAAATGGATCTAAGCAATGTTTATGAGTTTATGTTTCCATTCATAACTACTAAGTTATTCGTAGTGTTGAATAATAATTCAAGATGTTCAGATTTTGTAAAAATGTTTCAGTACTGTTATTTATACACATTTATAAAATATTTCTATTTATGTATATTATTTTGGTGGTTATTACATAGGTAGATAATCTAACAAACATGAGATTAAAACCTCTTTAGTCTTGAAGGCCAGAAGGATATTCCACTGCCTTTCTGTCCCTTGGATGGAACTTAAAGTGTCCCATTCCATCTGAGTATCTCCACACCGTCATCATATTCCAGTCTAAATAATGCTATAAAAATCCTACAAAAAATTCCAGCATATAATGTCATCACTAAAGATGAGTGGTTTTTTTCATAATCTTTTGACCACCTTTCCGTAAAATGCCCCTATAATTGTCTATCTTCCAGACATATCCTTTAACACTTCACACCAAGTTTCTGTCACTGTCACTCTGACAGAACTAACAATTTTTTACATGATGACACACCCATAAAATGACAATGTTAATATGAAAATGACAGCTCTAGTCAGTCATCTATTCCTACTTTGATCTAGTCCTATTGAGCTGCCCGAGATGTAGGGTTTTACACTTTCAGAACATGTTACCTAAAGCACACCACTCAGTTTGGAAAACTTGCTGCACAGATGGAAAGCCAACACAGATGGTGATCTGATCCAAGAAACTGGCTACTTTTATCATCACTGGATATACTCCTGCTTTGGCATTTTTGTATATTATATAAATATATATTTATATAAAACTCACATATATTATTTATTATATAAATATGTATTTATATAAAACTTATCTCTTCCACCCATTACTAAAATACAATAACAATTAGCCTTTATTAAGGCACTATATGTCAGGCATGATGCTTAATAGTTGAAGCATTTTACAGTTATCATCATCACAATCACCCAATGTGGAATGAGTTACTATCCGCAGTTTTTAGGTAGTGTACTACAGCTCAGAGGGGTGAATGGTTTGCCTCAGGATACACAGCAAGTATCAACACTAGGAACCACACTCAGGTCCTCCAGCTGTCAAAACAAATTGCCTTTTTTATTAGGTTAAGAAGAGCCTAAACACTGTAAAAACACTGCTCTCCTTTTATCTGCTTCAACACTCTAGGTAATGTTTTTACATACAGTAGAAATAAAAACAATTTTATATGAATTACTTTATTCAGCCTATGTTGATATGGCAGCAAAAAGTAAATAGAGCATATTAGGTCAAGGGAGTTATATTCTCAACAGCTCAGCAACTTGATCTAGGAAATACAAATTATTAAAATTGATTTGACTGTGCTTGGTTTATTGTTTTTGTGAGTACACGGTCCAGGTTTTAGAGTTTTTAAAGACATTTTCGTTAAGCTTTCTCATCAGTAGTTTTTTGTGGCACACTATTTCTTAAGACCTCAAGAAACTAGCTTATTATTTTTTAAAACCTCTAATAGCAATGACTGTAGACATAAAACCCCTAAGTAGGAACTGATCATTAACCATTAAACTAGGATTTTTAAATCACTACTGTAATTTTTATTAGTCTTACACAGACTAAGTAGAGTTCATTAAGATCATCTCTTTTTGATCCTGTCATATTTCAAAAGTATCTGTTACTGAAGTCATCATTGCCAGTTTCATGTCCCAGGCAAAACGTGCTAATCTTGGTCACTGTAACTGCCGTTGCTTTAATCTCCTTGTCCTAGTAAACACAGCACAAAAACTTAGAAGCTTTAGCACGAAACTTAACTTGTTGCTTCACAACAAACTTAACATACAAAGAAATTTAGCAACATAAAATACTATTCCAGTATTGATTTCCAGCATTGAAGAATTTCAGTAAAACCATTTTAGTAATATTAATTCTACTTATTTTAAAGAGGTACGATGGTTACATAATTGGGCTCTACTACTAATTTTATTTCTTGCTGTTTTCATTTAATGTCCAATAATCTTCATATCATTTGCAATTTTTCCACAGTTACTACTTTAGTAACAGCATGAGGTTTCACTATGTGCAACAATTTTTTTAACCATATCCCATCCTTAAACAGATAGTTCAAGAGAATACTAATATCATTAGTGTGATTTTTATTTTTCAGTTATTTATTCTATTACAGTATAAGAAGTTGATTTTTGAGTAAACAAGTTGATTATGGTTAAGGCTTTTCCTACTTAAAAGGCAGAAATTTACCTAACTCATTCACTCATTCACTGCTGAGTACTAATTACTGGACATTGCCTTGCTTGGTGTTGGTGAAATAAAGATGAATAATATACGATCTCTGAATTCAGGGAGTTTTGTCCAGCCAGAGTAGGCAAATCCATAAGCAAGTATCTAGGAGATGTTCTGTAAATCTTCATTGCCATTCAGGACTAATATTCCCATAAGGATAAATGTAAAGTAGGGAGTATGCATTCATTATGGTCTGTGGCAAGATTTTGCCTTTCCAAACAGTTTAAAGCACAATAAACACCTTGTATAAAATGTTTCATTTTATTGTCACTTTCCCCCCTTAAATTATCAGGCATATTTACTACCGTATAAACACAACACACTGGGTTAGTGACACATTAGAAGCCTCAATCTTGGAATTATGTTCCTTTATTTATACATCCACATAATATTTGCAAGCTTAATTTTGTAATCATGTTCACTTCACTTTTTATTTCTCAGTTTTCCACCAAAATATCTCAAAGTCCTTGCTCCTAACTTAGCAGCACAGCATGGAATTTATTTTTAAGCTTTTTTATAGCATTTAATTACACATTCTTCTATCTTGAAGTTTAGATTTTAAAGTACTAACACTCCCACTTATTGAAAAATTGGGAGTCAATTTAACACCATATTAAATTAGTTTATTTATTATTGTAATGCACATTAAACTATTAGGACCATGTAAATACCAGCTTGGTTCACACATTGCTGCTGTTTTTCTTTAGTAGCTAATTTGCAAATAGTTTAAATGTAGTTTACAAGTCATGTAGTCCATAGCTTTGAATGTATGCATAATTCAGTACATTTCAGAGAGAATGCATTATTTCAAATTTTGTGCATAACACAGATTTTCTTAATATTATTAGAATATTTCAAATATGCCCAGTAAAAAATTGTGTAGCATAGCTATTAGCTTACTCAGGTTAATACTAGAGGTATAACAGAAAAAGTAGCAGAATTCAGGTCGAGCACTCAAGAATGGCTTACCAAAGGAGGTAACTTTTTTTTTAATATAATTTATTTTATTATCATTAAGTTTAAAAAAGAGTGAGGAATGGACTAAATAAAAGAGAATCATGAGCACATCCAAGGGTATGTCCTTATTGGAAATGATCACTTAAAACAGTGAAGTTGTAGTTTCCTTTTATGAAATTATGTTAAAAAAATTAAAGTCACATAGCTTTGTAAAAATCTGCAGTATGATTATTAAAACTTCTGGGCATTTTAAGTTGTAGTACAGTATAGCTTTCCTCCTATTTGGCACAGTGACAGATACCAGGGGAAATACGGCTGTGTTTTTAAATAGACTCCTGATGTCGAGTGACCTCTGGTATTGAATGTTCCATGTTTCCTTTCAATGAGAAGGAAGGTTTGTACATTTTCAAAAACTGACAATTGACACAAAGGAGCCAAAGAATAGTTATTCTCTGAATCTTGAAAGTGACTTTTGTGTGGCATGCAGCAAAACAGGAGAGTATTTACCTTGTGGAACATTTCGGTTTTTCAGGACAAAGCTATATTGTAAAGTAGCTAAAAACTTGTAGAAATCCAGGGAAGTTAAAATCTTGGAATTTAAAATAAATCTTGGACATTAAAATATGCACTCTTGGAAGAGGCATTTTATTACAACAAGAAAAATGTGTTGATCTAGAGCAGAGTGATTAGGTCATTTGTCAAACAGTGTTACTGCTTCTGATAACACTTACAGGTTATGTATACTTTTCAAATCTCAGTAGAAGAAAGTTTGTTCAAATGGAACTTACCCAACTGGAATTCATGCCATTGATTGTTATGAGCAATTGCAACATTCTATAAAACATTTTAAACTGCGCCCTTTACTAAGGAAAGAGTGTGAAATTAAAAAGTTAAAGTATTTTCATTGAACAGTTATAAGGATAGTAATTATTGAGTTTTCATTATGAGCCAGACAATATGCTACTGATTTATACAAGGCTTATCTCATCATCAAAATAATCCTGTGACATAGGAACATTATCCCTACTTGCAGATAAGGAATATAAGTGAAATAAGGTTAAGTAAACTGCCCAAAGTCTGTCACTGCTTAAACATGTACATCATAGATTTTCATGATATTGAAGGAGCAATTTGTGCTATATAAGAATTAATAAATCTAAAATAAAGTACTCTTTGACTTTTCCAGTGTTTTAAAAAATTACTCTCCAAAACAGAGCATTCTTTTCCAATGTCAATAAAATCAGAAATATTAATTAAATTACTTCTTAGGTGTTATTTTTGTATTTTTAAACTAGCAGTTAGCTCTTAATGTTATTGAGTATCTACCTCCTTTACCATGCAGGTGTCCTTTTAAAAATAAAACATCTCTGCTTATTTTCATAACAAAAAAAATAACCCTCTTCTTAAAGAGATATTTTTCTATGACAAAATGCAAAAGGGATAAAATGGTAGAAATAATAATAATAGCAACTAAATCTACATTTCATTTACTCATTGACAGGCACAGTATTAACAGGCTTTCATACATTGTCTAATCAAAATTTCTGACAATCTTCAAATGTCTGCATGGTTACCCAGTGTTCATTGGTAAGGGTATTGAGAGATTGAGTGGCTTAATATTTTACCAAAAACCACACTCCCAGTAAAGAGCCAAACTAATTCTGCAACCCTAATCTTTGTTTTAGCAACTAGTTAGCATACTACTATAGCTTCACTATGTTAATATTCCAAGAAACGAATTTCCAGTAGGTATGACCCTTTAGACATGGAAACATTGTTCCTCAACTCATGGATGTAAGTTAGGTTGTTAAACATCCATTAAGTAATGTATTTACAATCCTATTTTGAGAGCCCAAAATTTGTTGCTTGTCAAAAACTGGTCCCTAGAAATAATTTTTTTCTTTTTATGTGAATATTGACTTCTTTTAAACAATATACTTGCATGCAGTATAAATAGAATAGTTCTTGTATGTTTATTTTTAAATAACTGCTTAAAAATTTGAAAATATTTGAAATACATATTTATTAAGTTATTACATATTATTTATACACAACTTATCTTCCAAATGGAAACACTATTTTATAGACATTTTAAATAATGTAAAGGCAGTAATGAATCTTTGTGAGTCTTTTACCACCTAGAATCTACTTTAGTGGTTTTTTTGTTTAAATATTTAAAATTTTTATTTAACCCTGATAGAAAAATTTATCTACTGAAACCGAATTCCAAAATGAGTTTCTGTACGTGACTTTTAAGAGAAACATAGGTTAATTAATAATAATATAATTATTAGGTAGAAAGATAGATATGAGCAGCTGGGGAAGGGGAAGATAAGATTCAAGGAACAAAGCACCCATTTAAGGGGTCCCACTTGAAGACAAATGCTTTCCAGGGAAATAAGTTCCTTGCCTATCAGAACCAGGCCAAACCAGTAGCAATCTAACAAAACTAAGAACCACCTAAACCACACCTCGTCATAATCTCATTAAAATACAATTGTGGTTTTGCATTCCCTGCCCTCCCCTGACCCCTGCACCCTCCCTCCCACATCAGGTTTTTCTGTGTGCATTATAGGAAGACTTGCACACCAAGAGGAGTGGGTGTCTAACTAGAACTGATGATCAAATGACCTCACCCTGTCAATCAGAGGCTCCTCCCATCTACGACATAATAAATAGGCCCTTTTCTAAAACATCTGGGTTCTTTGTCTGCTTTTACTCTAGCCCACTCCTCCCTTGAAGTGTATTCAAATAAAAATTTCACTCTACTTTACTAGTGTGACTCTGACTTTCAATTCTTTGTTTTGGTGCAGACAAGAATCAAGAATAAACTCAACCCACAGCATATTAACAAGAAGTAAAGTGTTCAACTGGGTGTTTATTTTTATAAAGCAATGGGAAAGACCTTAGTATTTGGAGAAAAGTGATTTTGTAAGGAAAAGTGCAACTAGGTGATTAGGGATTATTTAAATCTGTGAAGGGATAGAATTGGGAAAGTTAAAATAATGATTGTGTTAACACTGTTTTGAATCTATAAATTATTAGTTATTAATATGATCTTGGAAAGTGTTATACCATTATTTATTCCAGTTATTTTCTGGATACTGTTGTCTCAGATGCTCTTAGTGAAAAGCAGAACCATTTCCACATTGACGTAACGACAATTTGAGGCTGAAGCAGGGATTTTCAATTGGCTCATTTAACAGGAATTTGTTATTAGAAACTTAATTAAGATAAACTTAGCTTGAAAACTTCTAAGGCCAGATCTAAAATATAGCCAATATGAAAAAAAAGTGGTCTAATTATTGACAATACAACTGACCTGCCAATTCATGAAATGTAAAGACATGCAAGTCATAGATCATAAGAAGTTTCCAAAAACGATTGCTATGATTATCTTGTATTAATAAAAAAAGAAAGATTTATTAATATGCTATTATTATAATGCATTACTTTACTGAAAAGGAATTTCAGTGTTCAGCAATACAAAAGTCTTATGTCTTCCTAATAGTTTTATATCTTTTTAAAATTAATAAAATGGTTATTATACTATGATTATACAGCTTACTAAATAAACTGTACCTGCAAATTAGCACTGTACTTAAAACATAGATTCATTTCCTTTCAAACCTCATTTATGAGCAACAGTTAATGGCAGTATCATGCTGTCGCAAAGTAGGCATACAATAATTGTTTAAATGATGAATTAGACCAAGACAAAGGTATTATAAAGAAATATTTTTACAGCGGTGGTTTTTTTCCTATCCTGAGATGCACATTAGAACCTTGTGGTGATGTTACAAAATTATCAACATCCAAGCTTTATCTTCGGACTTTCAGGTTTAAATGCTCTGGTATGTGGTAGAAACATTGGAACAGCAAGTGGCAAAGATTAATACTCTAATCATTGGAGACATTCTCAGTTCATTTTCAGTATCTTACACTCCATAGGTTTCTGTTACAATTATGAAATCCACCAGTACTAGTCATCAAATAGTTTCAGCTGTCCGCCTTAGATATATATGGCCCAGGGGTACTCCGTGGCCCCATGTGGAAGTTCTTTTTGGTCATCTGATTTTACTTGGCTAACAAAATGTGAGTGGGAACAAAACACATAACTTCTGAGCACAAGTGTTAAGAACCAGAGAAGTTTACCATATTTTCTTTTTCCCTGTCTTGGTTATTTAGGGATCACCTTTTAACAGAGAGCCGTCTTCAGCCTGGGACTCCAAGTCAGAGAACTCCCCTTCTGTCACTCAGTTGCAGTGTGAGTAAGAAATCAGCTTATTTTGCTAAACTTATGAGATCCCAGAGCACTTTGTTAGACAACATAACCTAGACTACCCTGACTGATAACACTATCTTTTTTTATAAGTTCAGTTTTATAAATAAACAGTGAAAAAATGATTTTTTAAGAAGAAAGATTTGTTTGGTTGCCATTAAGAAGAAAACTATCTTGGCACTGATTCTCAAGTAAAGTAGGGTCATAAACAGTTTATGATACCTTCCTGCTTAATAATTAGCATATGTAATTAGTATGTGTATAGTGATGAATTAAATTAAAATTGCTGAAATCACTAAGCTGAAAAAAAATAAGTTAAAGAACACACCATCTTACAGGGTAGTTTCAATTTGTTTTATTTTCTTATTACTTGATTATTCAGTGTCTTCCAATCATTCCTTTAATCCATGCGCTTAAATTGCTTGTATAGACAGCATAATTGTCATGTATACTTTTATTGTATATTGTGTATGCTTGAATGTTTGTTTTTTCTGAAACCCTTTCTCATTGACACAAATATTCATTCTTAAAATCAGGCTCACAAACACAGAGGAAAAATAGAAGGGTGGTTGCTGGCGGTGGTAGGGTGGAAATGGAGGGATGTTGGTCAAAATGTACAAACTTCCAGGTATAAGGTGAGTCAGTTCTGGTGATCTAATATGCAGCACAGTACTATTATTAATAATATTGTGTTATATACTTGAACCTGATAAGAGAGTAGATATTAAATGTTCTCACCACACACACACACACACACAAAATTATAATTATGTGAGTTGAGAGATGTGTTAATTTACCACATGGTAGTAATAATTTTGTGTATCAAATAAGGATGTTGTATACCTAAAACTTACGAAGTATTATATGTCAATTATATCTCAATAAAGCTGGGGAAAATAGACTCAGTGCTTTTCCTCTCTCTTTTATTATAAAATTAGTACCATAATTTGCTTAGCAATCTTATAAAACAGCCTCGATTCCTTATTAATAGCCTTGTAGATTAAGTCTTTTTCTCCATATAGTTGTCTAATTTATTCATATTAAGCTCTTTAGTAGCTCACAAACTTTATAAAGTGAGTTAAAATAGACACTGCAGGAAAAAATTTTAATTATCTAACTTACAGTGTTAAGGAATACATAATAATGAAATCATTAGGGCCACTGTATCCAGGAAACAATTGATAAAATATGTATTTAATTTAACATAGCTTCCTGATACTGTAGTGCTTCTAATGTGCTCAAGGGTAGATAACTATTAGAGACCCATTTCCAGGGAGATACAAAGGATGAAAGACATTCATTAGAGTGACATGTGATGAGTTTACACAAATTACAGGTTATGTCATAGATGTTACAGAAAACATCCCATTTTTTTCCTTCTAAATTATGTCACTAGATAGCAAGTGTAGTAACTTATTATCAGAATAAACCTGGATTAGTTTAATTAATTTGAAAGCAAATTTACTACTATAATGAGTTTTATCTGTTAGTTATAACTTCTGCTAACTCTCTTAAAATTTTATACACTCTATCAATAAACAGGCAATAAGAACTGCTGCCACAGGACTTATTACATTTTAGTCACTTTATCACTGTATCACTGAACATTTTCATATGCTCAGAAATTCTTCTTCAGTCCTAAAACACATTTTCTAAATCTCTAGTTAATATCTTTCCCCTTATTTTTAAAATGAGATTATTCTGAAGGCATATATATTCCAGAATATGTAGAAAGTATTCTTGATTAACATCTTTCTCCTTTGTGGTTTTACCTATTTTAATACAAACAAATTTGATTGGGAAAATATTTTTTATATGGGTAATATACATGAGCAAGTTCTTCTGAACAGTGTGTATTTCCCTAGATTCACCTGTAAACTATTATTGTAGCTGTGTTCTTATATTTAAAGTTTTTAGGCTGGAGAAATCTCTGTTTAAACATAGACTTTCAATGATTCTTTTTTTCTCATTCTTCTTACTCAGTTTTTGATGGTAGTAGCTAACTTTAATTAGAAACCAAGAATTCATAAAAAGTCATTAATACAAAGACATTCAAATGATTATCATATTATTGGTGTTAACCACTCTCTCCTTAATGAAAGCACAGATTTTTAAAGAAACTGAGCTTGATTAAAAAATTTATAAATTATAGAAACTAATTCAGGAACCACACAGTAGTGGTATCCTGACATTTAATTTATATAAAAGCTACTAACATACAACATATTAAACAATATTTATTCATTTGCTGAACTGGACTTTAAAAAGGCTGACTAAAGAATACTACACAATTCAGAATTCAGCACTTCTTATTTGAGAAAGGGAAGACAATGAGAATTTTAATGCCATTATTTTCCATAGTCTTATTAACCACTTTATAATTTTCCCCCTAATTAAAAAACTTCTAAATGTTTTAAAATGAGTAACATTTCTAATCTATAATGTATTAACATTTTCAACAAACAGCAATAGAAAAGTGTAATTTCTACCTACAAATTCAAGGCCATATATGGAGAGAGAATTTGTATTCCTTTTCCTCAACTAAACTTTAGTGGGAAAATATTTTAATTTGAAGATTAAAGCTGAGATTAGAATTGTTTTTATACTTCCAATAATGTGTTTTAGTTTTTTAAACTCTACTTTCTCATAATCAATTTGTTAAAAAAAAATTTTTTCTTTCTCTTTTTTTTTATAATTTATTTTGGTATCATTAATCTACATTTACATGTGCAATATTATGGTTATTAAACTACTCCCTTCATCAGGTACCCCCCACCATGTTTTTAAAATTTTTTAACAGAATAATACTATCAACACAGTCATACAAATTCATTAATCCTTGATAAATTTATAAAGTAGCCACTTTTCAATAAGATGTTTAATATTAATGTGGTAGATAAATATAAGCACAAAAACTAATAAGATTATAATAAAGAAATCCAATCCTCTATCAACTAGAATGGAAATAAAATTCTAGCCAGGTAACTGTGTTTTCCCTGAGGATAAATTCATACATCACAATGTCATGATATTTATATTGCAATTTTGCCCAGACTTTTTGCAATGCAAGATTTTACATGATACCAATCCATCAAGATTCAGTATCATTATGTTATGTCAGCCAAAAGTCCCAGAACATGATTCCAAAGCAATGCACTCCCTCTGAGCAGTAGCACAAAACAGAATAATCCCAAATAGCTTGAGTACTATGGACTGATATTTAGAGAGAGAAGAAGACAATGTTTTTCCTATTTGTACACAGAAATATCAGTGAATAGAATTTTGTGGCTTGATTGTGTCAGGATAACAAGGAACTGTTTGGTAAAAGTAATTCTTTCAGGAAAAGCAAAATATGATTTTTAAAACTGTCATAAGATTTAACTCATCAATGAAGGCTGTAGCAAACACACCTGACAACATTGGTCTTAACCCTGTGACAGGAGGGAGAGGGCAGTTCCAGACCATGGGTTTTCCATGTTACATTCCAAAGGAAATGAAAATTTTAAAGAAGCATATTTTAAAAAGAAGAAGATATGAGAAGGACAAGAAACATTCTGCTTTTATATAAATACATTTTTCTCCAAAGAAGTTGTTTACCTAGTTTCATGGACTTCAGAGGCAGAAGTAATGATTGAGCAGAAGAATGCAGATTCAGACAAAATTTGTCCAAATACCTGGCTATTTTTAATGATTTGCTGTATCCAGGATTTGAGAACAGATATAAGTGGGTTAATCTAAGGGTTTTCATTTAATTATGAAAATATTATAAAAGATCATCAGAAGGAATTCTATCCAGATTATTAAGAATAAACCATAGTTACAGAAAACTTTACAATACATTTTTGGTCCAAATGAATAATCTATTTTACAGGTGGAATATTTGGGGAAAAATACAAAATTAAGAATAAAGTTATATCAAAATTTCATCAGTAGAATGTTAACTTGGAGTACTTTTATTATAACCTAACAAATGACCTACAATGTCTTCTTTAAAAGCACAAACATGAAAACCATTCCTCTTTGAAATTAAATACTCTATCAGTTAATTGTAGTTCAGAAGTACTGGTACATAGTATTATTTTAAAATAAAACCACTTAAATTTCATCCTGGAAAAATAGAGGTACCTGATTCCTTTGAGGTGGCAGCCTGCCCAAACACAGATAGATGGGCTGATTTTTAGGATTATTTCTTAATGCTCTTTTCACAAATACACCAAACTTCATTGATTTCCCCAGAAATGAAAATAAACAATTCCCTTGATAATGACCTTCCCAATATCAGTTTCATCTTACAGCTATATTACATGTGGAAATGTATGTGGCCGTGAAGATACTATAGATCAAGAGGTAGATCTAGTGACCAAAACTAAAGCTACATGATCCCCAGACTGTCCTGAAAAGAGATCCATTGAATAGAGTCAATGCTCATATTTGCTTATAAGACATAGGTTTCAGATGTTTGCTAATAATTGCTGAGATTCAAATCAATGGCAGTTTCTGGAAGCAACAACTATTCATTCAGTTACCTTAGATTTTAAATGCTTCTTTGAGTGACATCTATGAGCTAAAGTTGTACTTGATTGTTTCCGACAGTGGTGCGTTCAATGCAGGCACATGCATACAAAAAGACAAAGAAGCAGCAGTATAAGATGTGTGAGGAAATATCTTTAGACAGCCTGAATTCAATTTTGAATTCAGAAACTGAATACACTAAAAATATTCCTGTCTAGATCCAGCTATGGCACTCAGACAGATTCGCAAGCAATGGGTTAGAATGGAAAAGCTAATGAGAATTATGGCAATGTTATTTTGAGTATAAATTCTCATTAATTGACATAGTTACCAACATTCCACTACTGTGTCCTATATGATATGTTTTAAACAATGTTTTCCAGTAGTTAGTTCTGACTCCCGAAAAATCAAATACACAGCAAAGTGTTCCTTCTGTGCTCCTACTCCCCACGTGAGAACATAATTTTGAATGATTTGGAACTGATCTTCATCCAGCAGGTGAGCCTGCTGGAACTATTATATATTCCATTTATAATATTCAATCTGCTAGAGGAGTTTTATGGATTATAGCTGTGGATAGAATTTACTGTCCAGAGAATGTTATCTTTAATTTAGTGACCAAACTAGCCTCTAATTTATTTCTTGAAGCCTCTACCAGAATAAAATACTTTTTTAAACAGAAGACCTCATGGGTGCCTTTTTCTTATCATATTTAAAATATGTGGTCCAAAGGTCAATGTTTTTATAGCTGTGGTGTTACAGTGGAGTTATTTAACAGGGACAAAATCTGTTTAAACAAAGGAAAAGAGAACTCATTATACACTCATAGGTCTTTGCTGATGTACCATTAATTGTATGCTGAGCTTAACTTATTCTTTCTGCTATTTTTCAAGCCTATCAGTATTAAACCTCAAGTATGTGTTTATCCCTAGGAATATATTAGCAGCCATTCATTTTGTGGACTCTGCAGATTACTGTGAGACATTTTATTGTCTTTCAAGCCTGTCTTTAAGCATGGGCTTCAATACAAGTGAGGGATCCCTCTCACAATACCCAGGTACTATGACAGCATACACCAGTTGTCAATGTTACTGATGTACAATCATCAACATAAACTCAGTCCCCAAGAATCTTATGTTGGCATATTTTTGTCCACGAACTGAAAGTAATAACTTGGAGAATAAATAGAATATAGGCTTGATTATTATATTTTAGATTGAAGGCTTTTGTGAAAATAAGACCTGTCCTTTATGAAAACTTCTTCTCTAAATGCCTTACTTGGAGCCATAGGGTAACTAAGATGTCTTCCACTGAAGAAGAAATGAAATGGTGCTGAAAAAATACTGCTGAGTTGAGATAATCACATATTCCCTACCATGGGTCCTACTAAGAATTTGAGAGATGTAAGAATTTTGCTTTCTAGATGCTTTAGCATGAAGTGTCAGAGAGTCATCATGAATCTGACTTGGTTTGAGATTATTATTTATCATAAACTTTTACTGATTAGAATCACACTATTCGCTTAAACAATCTAAGCACCTTCATACCCCTAATGTATATACTATTTAACACCAAGTTTTAGTCAAATAGAAAATTAATTCTACCAAATTTCAGTCTTTAAAATTTGGAAGTTATCTTGGCAAAAGGAGAATATTATCCAGTGGCAATAATAAAGATTTGTGTCCTGATTTCTTAAAACTCAGAGTGACAGCAAAAACAAAAGAGTTCTATCACATAAAATTTAAACAGGTAAATATTTAATATTTTGGCCAAAATAAAATTGACACTCAAGGCATTTTCTAGGTTACACTTAACAAATACTGTCTACAGATTCAAAGGCATTCTTTTATTCTTGAAATTTTCAGGATAGAGGGGAGAGGGTGAAAGGTGAGGGCATAAAAATAGCTGAATGGGATTAAAAGAACAAACTTCTAGCTATAAAATAAGAAAGTCACGAGGTTGTAATATACAGAATAGGGAATATAATCAATAATACTGTAACAGCTTTGGTGATAGAATGTAGCTAGACTTATGTAACTGTCGCTTCATAATGTACCTAAATGTTGAATCACTATATTACATGCCCGAAATATTACTATATGTCAACTGTGGATAGAATTTACTGTCCAGAGAAAATATCACATGTCAACTACACTTCAATTAAAAAATGTAGTCACATAGTTCATTGTAACTTGGATAATACCTTCAATGAGGTGTTTAAAAAATATTTTCTCTCTCCCATGATGGTTTTTTGAAGGCCTTGGCCTTGATCTATTAAACATTTTGTTTATTGAGCCATAGTTTCTATCTCTGAATAAGCCAATACATCTGAATAGGTTGATGAGTTACTTTAGTTCATTTTCTAGGATACTAGAAAAAGAATTGTCCTTTGTTTAATATATGGAAGGAAAAAAACAACTTTTTCAAGTTTCATAACTTCAAAATCTTTCTGTAGATGCTATTTAGCTTTGGTATCAAACTTAAAAAAATATGTATTTTCAATATAAAACATCTTAGTGGGTGCTAATAAATCAAAGGCATGATTTCTACCATAAAATATACACAAAAAAACCCTACAAATATAGCCTACTCTTTCCAAACATTTAGAATGCATTTTACATACCATCATAAGAAGGTCTACTTCACAGACAGAAAAGCATTACAACTCCAAAATAACTAAAAAATTATGAAGCTTATTCCATTTACTTTGTTTCTGAAAAATCAGTTGGACTATGAGAAGATTGTTAACAATAAATTACTAAATTATCATCATTACTTAACAGGGTAGAGATTCTAAAATTTCCTGGTAAGCCTCTGAACCCACTCCACATACCAATATAAGCCTGCCTTCAAAGTGTCACTGGTTCTTTATGAAAGTTTTACACTCAGATATGTCCCAACCTAGATTCAACATCTATTGACCCAGCAGTTCCTCTTTCTCAGTGCTTAAGAATCAACACTGTCATCTCCTGGGTGGCTCAAGCCAGAGCCCTGACAGATACATCCTGGGCTTTATCTTTACACCCATCTAATCTCATGTAATCAGTCACATAATGATGTTTCTACAGTCTGTTACCTGTAATAATGGTCATTCCCATGCCCAGTCACTTTTTATTCAGGTCCTCATTATTTTCACCAAGACTATGAAAGGATTACCTAACATGTCTTTCTGCTTCTTGGTTTCTGCATGTCTAATCTACTGTGGAAAAGTTTTCTAAGAATAGGCATTTCATCATGTCATTCTTAGAGTTCTATATTTTGGGGGACATTCAAGAACCCATGGATTTCAGGGAAGAATTCATTGAACAAATATTTATTGGTATGTATTATGTGCCTGGCATAGTTTTGGGGGCTAGGTATGTAACAGTGAATAACACAGCACAGCACAAGAAGAAGAGAAAAAGGTATGAAACAAGGGAAGTAGATGAAAAAGGAGAAAGTGAAAGAGGATGAGATGGGGGATGAAGGGGAGGGAGGGAAGATGTTCAAACCCTTTTGCAAACAAGAACTTTTACTATTTGTCCCTAATTTTAGATAGATTAGATACATAGAGCAAACTCTCATTTAATATAGGACTCATATTCAATATACTTCCAAGATAATTTTTCCATTGTTTACTTGAAAATATCAAGTTCCTAAATACAGTCTATCACAATACAGTTTATTACATTTTAAATTAACTTCATTTTTCAATTATTTGAAACAGATTTATTGTGTACTTCCTATACACAAAGCATGGTACTAGAGATGTGAAAAGTATGTTTAGTAAAGGAGACTATCTGTGTGCATAAACAGCTGTAATATAAAGTTACAGGCAGAGGTGTCTTACAGTAATGAGAAATAAAGAATTCTAGAAATTTAAAGAAGAGAAAATTTGCTTTCCAAAGGAATTATTAGTATATAGGGAAATCTATTTTGATTAAGTATTGAACATATGTGAGATACAGAAAACAACTTTCCAGAAAGAAAATAACAAGAATAAAGTAAAAATATAGGAAATTATTGTTATTTATAAATAGTTGTTCAACTTTAATTCATATTTGAAGTTTTTGGCTGTTAAACTGAAGTCTTTATACTGCATAAATAATTACATAATTTCTTGTATAGAAAAAAATACTTAATTGAGAAATACATAAGTAATTGGGAACCATGACTGATTTTTTTAACAGAAAATTAGGATTATTAGAACTATGCTTCAAGAAAAACAATTTATCTCTTCAATATTTGTAAGAGTGGTAAGAGTTCTTAGAGAAGGTCTATTAGAATAGGGATGACACACATATATGGATTGATGAAGATCTAGTGGAAAGGAAAAGACTCAAGAGGGAAAGGGGTACATGATACACAAAGTTTCCTGAAGATATTTGTGAAAATGGGGAATAGTGAAGATGTATACTGGAGTGAGACAGAAAAGTAGTCAGTGTTCATTAATAACATCATATTATACTTATAACATGAATATTTTATCAATAATATTTTCAAACACCACCCTATGGTATCATTGAGAAAAATATTGCCTTTCTCCCTTACCTGAGAAAACAAAAGATAGGAGAAATTAATTAATTTTTCCCCAGAGTCACACAGACAATAAAGAGGTAAAATTCAAGTTTCAATTCATATATTTTCATTACAAATTCAGTGTTTGTAGCCGTGAAAATGTGTGCAGAGCTCAATATTAGAAATTGTAGAGTATAATGAAGAATAAGACTTATTGCCCATCTTAAAGCTAATTACACTATCTAGTACCAATTATGAGATGATATAATGGAAATTCAAAGCATAATAAGCAAGTAGAAAAAACAAGTGGAATTGATTTTAACTGGTTTTATTGCACAGACAGATGACTATACACAGGAAGTGGCAATTATGCTGAATTATGAAGGATTACCAGGATCTCTACTAATGAGGAGAAAAGAAGTTATTTAAGGTATAAGAAACATTACAAACAAAGGAGACAAAGGGAAACAGGAAAATATATGTTCGGAGAAAAGTGAGTGTGCCTTATGAAGAAAGCATAGAATATATATGGACTGAGATAAAGACAGTTAAAACTAAGTGGTACATACTCATCAGGCTACTTAATGCCACGGTAGATAGAGAGCACAGATTATGCTATCCAGTAATGATGAAGCCTTTCAGTGTTTCTCTGTCAATGCTTGACATGATCAGGAATGTGAATTAGGACAATAACTGTTATTGTGTAGACAATAGAAATTGATTGTGGGAGAAATGAAAATATGTTTGTGGGTATGTTTGCATGTGAAAGATTTAGGAGTTTAAAGTTTTTATTTCCTAGGAATTACAGGAAACATGAATGGACCTAAGACTACGGAGTATGGATGTTAGACTTAGAAAAGAGAGTACACATATATGTTGTCCCCACATAGTTGGAAGTTAGGAGACAGCAAATGAAGATATGAATATTAAGGAAATGGCAGAAGTTGGGGTGAGCCTTCAGATATCCTCAAACTGTCAACTTTCAAATAAAAAGTTCCCTGAAAATAACAATCAGCAAGAAGCACTTCAGGAAGTATTAATATTTAACTGAAAGTTAGCTGGCTGTCATAGCCAAGGATTAATAGCCAGTTAGGAATAACCTAATTCTGCCTTTAAGAGCACCACAAATGTACACTAATTTTTCATAAATCACACATCAAATGTTTCTCACATTATGGTCTTAAGCAGGTAGGTATCATGTTCCCCCCATCTCCTTCTTCTACATTGTAGCTTTTAGTACAATAGTTTTCTATGTCTTCTAGCCATCGTGTGTTACTCATGACTATCTTTGCTACCCTTCAGTGGATATCTCTACCATTTGCTACTCTAGATGCCAGAATATCAGTTTCAATACTGTGTATCACATGAATGCCTACATGCATTTTCAAATATCATTAGTGTAACTCCAGAGCTTAAAATCCTCTTGAATATCATTCAATTTACCTTCAAAGTATCATTTTCAATTTTGAGAGAAGGGCTGAAATTCTAAAATGAAAGTATGTATTATAGATAAAATAAATACATGGTTCTTTAATGTACATTTTGATTTTTAAAAATATTTTTCACAAAAATTGTGCAAGTATTATCCAAACATCACCAAACCTGTGATATATTAGGTTATTTCTTTCAAGGTAGGTTGGATTATAGATAGAAAATGAAAACATGGAATAAAAATTAAAATACATAACAAGTTTGTGGTGTTCCTAAAAGTTAATTTGCCTTAAGATGGCGGTATTGTTCTTCTCAAAAATTTTTAAAGTTTTTAAACAGGCTTTGTGAGGAAAGCATAGGCTTTCTAAACGTTCCTTTACCCTCACATAGACACAAAAACCCATGCTTATCAAAGAATTCAGTAAATCTAATATATATACAGATTAAACTAAAAGTCTATACAAACAGTGATAATGGCTAAAAACACAAGCAGTGCAAATCTGATTGACATGTTAGTTAATTAAAAGCAACAAGAAGACATGGTTGTGGATCACAGAGGGGATTATATACCGTGACAAGTTTTCCAAGTTACTTTGTTTCAGGGAAGAAACAAGAATCAATAAATGAAATTAAAAACAAACAAAATCCTCCAGCAAAATATTCCATGTGAGTAAATGTAGTAAAAGTGGCTTAGATGGAAAATATCTAATCAGGCAGAAGCCAAATTATGATATTAGAAACAGGATACGTAATTACACGAAAGGATAAAGATTCCTGATTATCAGCCACTGGGGAATATGTTTCACACAAGCTTCATTAACATTCAGTGTGGCTGACCCATATTTGGTCGAAAGCCTTGCAAATCTTTACATCCTGATTAATTTGAAATATAAAATGCAGCAACCCTTAGTTCCTCAGAATATCCAAGGTGTTCAAAAGAACCTATAAACATTTTCAACATCTAAGTCAAAGTCCTAAATACTCTAGAGGGTAAAAATGATGATGACTTTACAGTCTCTTTATAGATCAAATATATAAAAAATGAAAACAGCTGAAGGCAAATGGTCAGTTCACACACAAAAAAAGTGTTGTTAGGGTCTGTATGCCAAGTTAACAGAATTTCACATTACATATATTATATCAATATAATTATTTATTTTATCAGGCAATTACAATCATATCTGCAGGTTGAACCACCAAGATATTCTGTTATCTGTGTTAGTCATTGAGTGTTTTATTACCTTTCAAATCAAATGTAATTTCCTCAGCTTAATGTTGACTACCCTATGAATTTCAGACCTTCCTACTTTACCCTCACCTTTACAACTAAAAGCCATGAAAACCAGGATATTTGGCCTTTAAAAAAGTATAAGCCCTACAATACATATCTAGTGTACTCTTCTAAGGACATTTTCTATATAAAATTTACTTTCCATAGAGTTTCTTTTAAAATCAGATAGCATACCATCTCTCAAACATTTACAGCATAATCCTGTGTGCCTTGGGACAATTACCCAGGTACTAAATTATCATGATTAGCACACTCACTTAACATAAAAAATAGCACAAGGACAAATGTGCAGAACAAATGGATGGAATCTTAACAAGGAAAGAAAAGTAATCAAAAATTATAATCATCAATTCTAATGCACAAAAAGCAATTTGAGATAGTAAATTACTTAAGAAAGATACAAGTTAAATCTTCCTTTTTTTCCTTTTGTATTCGACAAAATGGAGATAAAGAGAATCACAGAATGTGAGACTTTTACCCAGAAATTAGAAAATCATTTGGCCAAGCTCCCCAAATGCTTATCTTTTGGCCCTCCATTAACAGTGATTTCACTACTTGGACAGGAGTAGCTTGTCCCATCATAGGACAACACAAAGGCTATGCATATTTGCATTATTTCAAATTGCAAAATGATTCTCTGAGACTTACGTGCACTGCTTCATGCTCAGCTTCTCAGTTCCACTTCAGACCAATTCATCATGATAGATATGTGTATGTCTTCTCTCACACCATCTACAACATAGTGTACCATTTTATTTTTTCTTCCAGGAAAGACAACATAATTCAACTATTTTAAGTTTGTTTATCAGAAAAAATTGTTTGACCCTCATAAATAAGACAATAAGATGGGCAATGCATCATCATACCTGAGCCTTGCCTCAGTATGTATTGTCTAGGGAAATGTATTTAGTTCATCTCTTTGTTTACTATTAATTAAAGGTAAGACTTAGTGATACCACTTGATTTCTGGTTGTGTGTGTGTGTGTGTGTGTCTAGGAATATTTTTTAATTTCAGCTTTATTGATGTATAATTGACATATATAATTGTAAGATACTTAAAGTGTACATCACGGTGATCTGAGTATAAATACATTGTGAAAGAATTCCCCCATCTAGTAAATTAAGACATCCATCACCACATACACACACATATAACGGTGAGAATATTTCAGTTCTATTCTCTTAGTAAATGTCAATTATACCACATGGTGTTGTCAACTAGAGTTTCCACATTTTACATTAGATCCTCAGACCTTAATCACCTTATGGCTGAAAATTTGAACTCTTTTACCAACCTCTCCCTCTTTCCCCCACCCCAGGTTAATATCACTTGCTTACTGCTATTAGCCTCTTTAAGATGCATATCATTCCCCACACAATGAAATAAACAATACCAATTCTGTGGGACTTTATCCACCTTGTAATCTAACTCAGCAATTATATATTCTTCTACATATTCCTTCTTCTATAAATACACCTAGTTTCTGAGTTTCCTTTGTTAAATGCATAAAAAACTTTAGTACATGTTCATTTAATATTTACCTGAGTGATGATTTTGCCATTCTGAAAATTACATTTTGATATTCTATGTACCCATTCTAACCTCTAATCTGTATCTATATCCTAGCTGGCAACTATCTTCTATCTGGTTGCAACAGTCTTCTACAGTTTGATTGAATAGGGTGTCTTGAACCATTTACTTAGTGGTATTAGTATCAAATGGGATCCCAAATAGAATATATATATTCACAGAATACACCACCAAACTTTCTGTTATCCACAATATCTTAATTAACTATTTTTTATTTGTATGTTGTTTGTCACTCAATGGTCAATAACATGTGAGCCACATAGGGTGATAAATATTCTTCATTTATGACCTGGAGATAATTTATATTCTGTTATCAATAAAAATATTGATGATGTATTCATAAAAATTAATTCTTTATTGGGAAGACAAAATAGATATGTAGAACACTAAAGTAATTTAAAATCTTACACTATCAATTTTATCAGATCCAAATAATATAACTTTTCAGAGACCTTCATTACTATAAATCCCTTCCTATTTTGCCTTTTTAACATAAATCCACATCTTGTTCTTTTGCTAATTGTAGATTTGAAACCTGATATTTACAAAGAAATGACCATTAACAACAGCACTTCATACAGTTACTTAGTAGTATTTTCCCCACTTATATAAACTTAATTCCCTAAAGTATTTTTGAAAGGTAGATGTTAAGACTTAAAGTGAGAGTCAAAATTAAAAGAACTCTATTTATAAAAAGACAAAATGAAATTTGGTCGTTTATATACATTAGATATGTGTCACTTAATTCAAGAACAATTCATCTTATAAAATGGGCAACAAATCAAAGTAATATACAAGAGTTAAAATGTTGATTGATTTCTGTATTTGAGTGTGTGTGCACATGTATCTGAGTGAGTTTTAAAAGCAGTTCTACACAGTTCAATTCTAAACAATACTACAATCACAGCATTGCCAGTGAGCTGGAAAGACATCTTGAATCTTACAAAGTTGTAGACTGGCCTCATGACTATACTGTATTACTCTTCATCCAAACTTCTATGTTGCCTTATAGGCCAAATCATGTTTCCTCATTTTCAATCCATATTTCTGTATAGATTAATGTTATGTTTTTTATTCTTCTTTATTCTGCATCGATCTTATCACTGCTTTATAAATTGATATTATCATAGCTTTATAAATTCCACTGCTATATACATTATCCTCTATTTAATACCTAAAGATAAAATTTACTTTATTATTAATTTTTTTAAGTTGTGCCATTAGACATAAATTATCATTTTATATATATATATATATACACACACACACATATATATATATATATATATACACATATTGAGCTTGTAAATAAATTGGCCTTCTCTACTGATTTATTCAATAATTTTCTCCATTTAAATGCACATGAATTTACTGATAAGTATCAATCTAAAAGTTATATACATATCTTTATCAAGAACTATTTTGGAGGGTGATACTGTATATTCTTCTGATTACTCTCCATCACCATAAATTTATGTTACTTTAGGATTCTAAAGAAAGTCTTATTTGTCAAGTATCTTTTTTCTGGTAACCCTTGAAAAAATGTTACATTTTTCTTTTCTTCCAGATAAAATTTCTAAATTATTCATTTGTGCTACATGATTGAGAACATTATTAAAATAAAGAACATCACATTTTGTCAAGGAGCACCTATTGGTACAATGCAGAGGAAGTGATGAAAAAGACAATGAGGAGTGTACATTCATGGAGCATGCAGCTGAAGAAGTAAAACACATTAAACGACTTGATGGAGGTGTGATGACGAGTATGAAGAAGAGGTGACACATGATTATGGATGCTTATAGCAAAAAAGAATTAGCCCTTTCTTGGAGTCTTATGACACGTGAAAGCTAAAGAATTAACAGAAATGACCCCTTGCCATTTAAAGGGGATGAAGTGAGAGTTGGGAAAGGAAGACAGAACCATTGAGGCATGAGAGCCAGGCATGATACCTGATCTCCAGTGTTATCAGAAAAGGGAGAGCACAAAGAGATGAGGCTAGACACCCAGGAAGCTCCTATCAGGAAGTGTGTGGAAGGAGGAAGTGATCTCCTTCTACCTACCCTGTTGTAGGTGAAATTGCAATATTTCCAGAATCTCTCACCTGGCCTTAGTGTAACTCCATATCAATAGATGTTTCCAAAGGATGGAGAGGAGTTCTTCTCCATATCAATAGGTGATTACAAGTGGGATGGAGAGCAAGTGGGCACCTGGACCAGAGAGAGGTATTTGGCTTCTTTGCATCTGGGTCACGAGAGACATGGGTGAGCAGGAGCAGACAACTGCTTGTACATGACAAATGAGTTTCTCCCACTTTATTTCTTCCTTTGACTGATTTCAGCTTCAAAGGTTTATTTGCCCTGGGCTAGCAACACATTTTCCCTGCAGTTTGGCAAGACCTCTAAACCTGAAATCTGTCTTTATGAGTGTGATGTTTGAGCAGGCTGCCCCTAGAGATGGTGGGCAGATATGCAGAAACCCACCAGTCGGGAATTGATCTAGAGTAAAGCACCTCCTAGACAGGTGGGCCCTTTCCCAAATATGGGGAAGGGTGGAGACACTGGAAGCTGTGGAATTATGCCTCCATGAGACAGAAGACAGCTTAGAGGCCCTGAGTGGCTGAGTGGTGACCAGGACTGTGGGATGTTTGTTTGTCAAGATAGTGGAAAGAGTTAGCAAGGAGGAAGAAATGCTTCAGTGTTGCTTGGAGGAGATGGGAGATGACCTATAGGATGTCCTTAAGAAAGAGAGAGAATTATTGAGAAGACAGGTCCCACTCCTGGAAGATACATTAGCAGGAGTGAGGGAGGAGACATCAGGAGAATCCACATTGCAGGAGGCCATGGGGGAGGAGGAGAAAAGAGCACTGCATTCAGCACCTGAGATGGTAGAGGAGATGTTGGGACAGGATCAGGGGGTGAGGCCAAGGGCCGATCTGTTGCCAAGGCAGCTCCTGAAGTGGAGGGCTATGGCTTTCCATCCTAAGACTGAGACAATATGGATGGAGGATGGAGAGGGGAAGAGCAGCCAATGGGCTGAGTTTCAGGCAGTATGGCTCATGATCATCCAGGAGCCCTCCCCTATAGTTGTCTGCACTGACCACTGGACCATCTTTCTGGGCCTAACCCTGTAGCCACTGACATGGTACTATGACAACTGATGGCTGGTTACTGGTCCCTTTGGGGGCAAGAGTTGTGGCAAGACCTACAGGGGTCTGGTCAGACTATGACAGTTACCATATAACATATGACTGGCCATTTCCATTTGGCATCCTGAAGGAATTACAAAGCAGACTTATTGGCCCAGGTGCATTGGCTATAGAAGGAAAGCCTGCCTCTGATGTAGTCTGATGGTTACATCAGCGTTTGTTGCACATGGGGCAAAAGACAATGTGGGCTATAGCCCATTGGTGGGACCTGCTGCTGACCTTTGAAGTCAGCAGATCTCAGAAGGAGTGCCTTGTGTATTCTAAGAGGGACTTACACTGAGTCCTGCAGCAACACTGGACAATATAAAGGGCTGATAGCCCTTGTCAGGTGGCAGATAGACTATACTGGACTTCTGCACATATCAGAAGAATATCAGTATGCCATGACTTGTGTGGACATAGCTACTGGACTGTTAGTTGCTTTTCCTGCACATTATGCAGATCAGCAAACGACTAAAAAGGGACTAGAGAGTCTCTTTGCAGACTATGGCCAGTTGCAGGTGATTGAGAGTGATCAAGGCATGCACTTTACTGGACATGCATTACAAGGATGGGTGCAGCAATTAGGAATAAAGTGGAAGTTTCATGTACCATATAACCCTACCATGGCAGGAATCATAGAGCGGTACAGTGGTTTGTTGAAATCTGGCCTGAAGTCAGATACCAGTTATGGGGTTGGTCAGTTCGCTATGGACAGTGCTAAGGTGTTTGAATGAGAACCCCCAAAAAGGAGCTTTGAGCCCTGTGGACATGCTAACACACATTGTTGCCTCTCCTATACAACTGTATGTGCAAACCAAAGAGGAGTTACGAAGCCAGGATATGGCCAGCAGAGCAACATCCTGCTGCCAGCCCCTACTGCGTTAAACCTTGGAGACACTGTTGAGTGGACATGGCCCTGGATGTTTTGACACATGGACCAGCAATGGCTGGCCCTTCTGGCACCTTGGGGGAAAGGCCTGGAAGCTGGCCTCCTGTGTGTTCCTGGAGTAACAGCAGAGCGGCCCCCAAAGATCATGGTAGTATACCCAAAATGTCTGGGAGATAAAAGCATCTTAGGGGGAGTTCTGTTTTATGTTTATGGTTGGTGCATATACCTCCCATAGCCTTATATATTGACCCTTCTGTAACTCCCACAGGGAAGGGGGTGAAAATATGGTATAGTAGACCACAACGAGATCTCATTCCTGCCACTGTCCTATCACAGGGACCACTCTCTTGTATGCATCCTACCTGATAGAAAAGATTTTCCTATGCTAGTGTCACTAAAATGTGTATCTTTTCACCCTTAAGGTTATTTTCTACTACAGTCCCTGTGGCCTGGATCTGTCCCCTGGCCGCAGCCTGCTGTGTGATGATTGCTCTGAACTCCCTGCTCACTCAGCTACCAGTGCCTGTGAAATGGGTGAGCTATGGACTTAATCTGCATAGGACTTTGAATTTAGCTGAATCTTCCAGGTTGAGGATTATCATGATTTTACTGCTGTTGTTATTGTATGTTATTAGTCTGGTTACAGTGCTCCAGTTTTCTTGTACAGGGGCCACTGTGGAAGATGAGGAACGAGTAGATTGTGAGGTGAGATTTCTGAAGGGGTGGGATGTGGGTAAAATTGCAATATTTCCAGAATCTCTTGCCTGGCCTTAATGTATCTCCATATCAATAGGTGTGTCCAAGGGGTGGAGAGAAGACTTCAACTCCATATCAATAAGTAATTACAAAGGGGAGCAAGTGTACATCTGGACCTGAGATGTTGGGTGGGGCTCCTTTTCCTACAGCAGGGTCATAAGAGACACAGGTGATCAGAAGTGGACTGCTTGTTAGCGATAAATGGGTTTCTCCCACTTTATTTCTCCCTTTGACTGATTTCCCCTTCAGTGTTTTTTTTTGCCCCGGGCTAAGAATACATTTTCTCCCCAGAATTACACTTTGGAAGAAAGGAAAGGTATTTAAATTAGGGTATTATATTTGATCTGTGTTTTCAAAATTTCTTCAGCAAGTCTATGAACAAATGAATTGGAAAGTGTCAAGGCAGGCAGGGGACTTCTGCACTGTAGTGATGATGATAGTGAATATAAAAATACTTTTAAAAATATGACCTCCTCTTCCCTCTTGTATATTTTCATTAGAATCACCAGGTCATATGTCCTTTCAAACAAGTGTAAAGATATATCATTAAATACAAATTTATATGTTACTTTTAAAAAAAAGAAACTTAAGTTTGGATTTATGGGATAAAGAAAAATGTAGGAAAGGCCAGCAATCACAATCATATAATATCATATTGGCATGCTCTTCAGCTCTTATATATCATTTGCAAAAGCCTAGATTCATATCTAAAATCTGTCAAGCACTGCATAACACCATAATAGAATAGATAACAAAATTCTAAACATATGTAAAAATAGAATACCCTCTTATACCCTAGATTAAAATATTACCAATTTATGATCCCTACTCAAGTATGACCTTCTCCAGGATTATTTCCAAGAAAGTCTCAGACAGCATGTTACTTCACTTTAGATATTTCAGCATATCTCTCTAAAAGATATGGATTATTTTAACAAACATAACCATGATACCTATATTTCACCTTTTAACTATTAACATTTAAAAAGAATCCTTATATAGCCATTCAGTGTTAAATTTTTCAGTGAGTTTTTATAGTGTAATTTGTTGAATCAGATTTAAAATAAGTTCCACATCTTATAATTGTTGATACATCACTAACTTATAATGCCTTTTCTTTCTCTTCCTTCCAACTTATATGGGAGCAACTGTATTACTTGATTTATTGTTTGATTTATACTTTCTTCAGGTATGGATATTGCTAATGCAACCCTATGAAATCATTTTATATACTCTATTGACCGTTATATTTCTAAAAATTGTTCAATAGAGCAAGAACTCTTCATCAGATTTAGGTTCGAGTTTTTTGGTAAGACTTCTTCATAGTCTTGTGTATTTCCACAAAGCAGCACACATAATATCTGACTGACTATTATTTTTGGAGCCATCAGTGATCATTGATTAGAACCATTTTTCATTGGGTTACAAAATAGTGATATGCTAATTTTATCATCCTTCTTCATTTATTACTTAGAATAGTTCTATAAAAAGAAAGTCAAAACATTAATATTTGATTATGCTAAAATTCATAAAACTTCATAAAAGACAGGTAAGGTAAATTCTTGAGTCTTTTCCTCCACATTTTCCAACTTGAAGTTTCCAGATTTGTAAGGGAAATTATACAGTCTTTGAAATCATAACATTTGGGTAACAACTCTGCACTTGTTTGTTGGTAAAAAGTATTTTTCATGCAGGGACCAAAAATTATAGCAATTCTGAACTTATGGACATAGCAAAATATGTCCATAATTGAGTCTTCATTCAAGCTAGGAGATAACCACAGTAATTTTTTTTTTTTACACAGTGGGAAATGCAGTGATATCTTGGCTGTCTTTATTTTGCCAAAGTAATTCAGATAATGAAGGTATATGGTGAAAAAGTCATATTAATGCATTTATATGTATAAATTGTTCAGCTGAACATGAACTGAATAGTTCCCACTGATACTTAGTGATACATAATTCCAATCCATGTGAGATATAGGAGTTACGCTTTCATGACTTGTATTCACAAATTTTTTGAAAGCTAAATTATACTCTTTTATGTCTGAGTACTCATTATTATTTAATATTCCTCTGTAAAATTTTATAAACAGTAGCATTAAATATGAATATATTAATGAATGTTCTTTTAATAAATAAACAAATTTAAATGGGCATTCTTCCTTTTACTGAACAGTATAATTTTTCTGTGTATCTAGGTACTATGATTTAAGTCAAATCATAGTTTCCAAGCAACCAAACATCCTTATAAGCACTGTCTTACTTAAACATTATAAAGCTAATATCAACCCATTTCATTTCTATGTTAAGAGTTGGAAACATTCCTATATCTCTCCAAAAGGTATCAGATATTTTTTTCTTCAATCTCAGTGATTGTATTGTCTTCCCCCAAAATTGAAACTGGCCATACAGCTGATAATAATGTTTTTCTTTTGACTATCTGGATTTAATAATCAGCTGAATGTTTCAACTTTATGCACATTACTTGGAACATCCAAGATTTTTATGATTATGGCTTAACCTTTCATTATCTTCTCCATCATCAAATGAACTCAGTTCCCTCACCATATATGTTCTATAGGCTTATATACCATTTTTCTGTAGGCATTTGAATATAACAGTTATAACTGGAATTATTTTATTTTTAAAAAGACCTAGTTGAAGCTGAAATATGAAAAATCTCTATAAGGCCACATGTTGGGTACCTTAAAAATTAAATGTTGATAACTGCTATCCACATAGTACATAGTACCTACCAATTTTATGCTAACCCCTAGTCACTAAAACATACTCATTAAAAAGTAATTATTGTGCTTTTCTGAGCTAAGTCCCATCTTTCAAATGTTGAATCTCTGCCTTTTTTTCTCCCAATGATATGAACTACTTTCCCAAATAAAACATGATCTGAGAGCTTTACATTTTTTCTGACAGAATACAAAGTTTGAATATCTTACATAAGGGTCTCTTATACTGACTTCTCATTTAGAGTCATTAAAGAGGTAGCTTATATACTACATATATAATAGAATGCTTTCTTGAATGTACTACTCAGTATTAAATTATAGAAAAGTTGGTAAAATTTTATTTGAAATGTGTTTTTGAAATTCACCATTTCTATAGCAGGAAGGTTAGAAAAAGATTATGAACTGACAGCATTATCTTGATATCTGTCAGGGAGTTGGCTACTGACATGAAAAAAAAAGACTACTCTGTCTTTCCAAATAATAGAAAGCTCTTTACATTTTAAAATGAAAGCCATTTACTAGAAAGCCTTTAAAAAGAATGTTTCTATGAGTTTTAAGCACAAATCAGAAAGGCAAGTAATCATTCCAACTGGTGAGAGAAGCAGGGAGACATTTGTGCAACTGCAGTTGCTATTACAGGGATCTGGCCCGTGGGCTGCCATTAAAATAGAGTTGGCTTTGATTGTAAAGACAATTTTCCAGAATTAGCTTTGCAATTATTTTAATAGCACTAGGTTTCAAAATACATTTAAAATATTGTACCTTATCCAAATACTCAGATTAGTGTAAGGTAAAAATTTAAAGTTTAAGACATATGAGAATAGGAAATATTTCTAACAATACACTTAGTTTATTTTCAGTTTAAAAATTCAAAATTGATGGGGGAATATGTAAGATCAAAGGAAACTTTAAACAACTTTATTTTAAAAGGTATATCTACTGTTTTTTAGAAAATGCTTGGGCTAGTTTAATTAGTAAACTTTGCAATATCTGAAAAAAATTGATAATGTTCAAACTAGAGGAAAAACTGTGCTAGGTCTACATTGTTGTAAGGTGATCAGAAAATGGTTTATACTGAGCTACCCAAAACTTTAAAAGCTTAAGATAAGTTCTCAATGTCTGTATTTAAAGGTGTTTACAACAGTCTGGGATTTATTTCATGATTGTTTTCATCTGTGTGTACAGCATGCTGATACCCAAAAGAAATTACTTCTTATAAGCAATAATTTTACTAGGTGTCACTTAATAGTTATCTTTTTACATGATTATAGTAGTATTTAAAAACAATCTTTTGAGTTAAATTATATGTTTCTCATATACTGTATGTAATTATCAAACACGAGATATATTGGTAAATCCAATGGGTAAATGTTAGCTTTTCATCAATATTTTTCAACTAAACATATTTTATACACTTGCAAATCTGTAAGCTTTTGAAAAACTCTTTAGATCCTTGAGAATCTAAAATTGAACACATAAGTGGAAATATGTAACACACAATATCATGATTTAGTACCTGTTTGAGTACATCATGAATTAGCAGCTTCAAGATGACCAATGTAAGTTATGAGCCTTGATCAAAAAACTATGGAAAACAAATTACTTTTGGAGGAAAACAAGCTGAAAGCTGTCATAAATTTGTTTTTGTAGCTTTGTGTTGTCAAACCATATGCTAATAGTTGAAAAATTAGAAACCTGCAGTAGTCAAATCATTTATCTTTTGACAGACCAGAAAAGAGTGATAACAAAGAAACATGAGTGCTAGATAGAGTCACTATTCTGAAAATATCAGATATCTATTTTAAAGAAAGTCAGAATATAAAAATAAGAATTGATAAAATTGTTACTTAAAAAACAGAAAAGGATTTCATTTCATGCTCTAAATAAAAAGTGAGAAACTGTAAATTTTTGTTTCTTTACATGAATAAGATGTGTGGTAAAGAAGAGAGCAAGATAGTTATCAGAGGTATCAAGGTCCATACATTACACACACATTTCTAAGTTTATAAAATTCAAAACTCTTTTTTATCTGGATAATTATAATTATATACACTATCTGTTACCTATATCTGCTTTAAAATAAATAAAAATACTAGAACTTAAAGCATTACATGATTCTGAAATTTGACTGTTCTGCTCTTCTGGACTTGTTCTTTTCTTGTTCTTTTCCCACTCATGTAAACTATACTCAGATAGTAACTTCACTAGCATTAGGAGGTCTCAGAGAGACTTAGCAGTTCTTGAACCTGCATAGACTGGGTAGGATTCTACCTTCATGTGGTTTTTCATGGGGACCTCTTGACATGATGACAGTGGTATTCCAGGAGACCAAAAGTAGAAGTTGGAAGTCTTCCTGAGGTCATCACATGCTGTTATTCAAAGTGAGTCACAAGGATGAACAAATAGAGTTTATCTCTTGAGGGACAAACTATGCAATGTAGTGCCTATGTTTCTCAATCCACTACATAAACTAGTACAAAGTTCTGAAAAATTTCCAGAAACAGAGGGGCATCTAAGATAGCAGTATGGAAAGAGACTGAGTCCACCTCCTCCCACATACACACCCAATCTACACCTTCTCATAACAGTTCATCCCAAAGAAGAATGTGGGCCTGAGTGAACACCTTCTTTAAAATGAGGCCTAAAAATACAACATAAAAATGGCAGGAGAGACAGACACACAGAAATGGTGGGACCCCCACTCCCAGCATAGACGTGTAGTAGAGAGAGATATAGCTGAGCTACTGACTGGACTCATCTGCCCTGAGGAACAGAAAAAAGCTGTAAAGTTGGAGGTTTTAAACCTGACCACCTAAAAACAGGGACACTGCTGGAACAGAGGAGCTGGTGAGCACTATTGTTTGCATTCCCCCTGACACTGTTACTATGAATGTGAGCAGGGTGACCAACATTGTTAATGTGGACAGAAACAGGCTGTTTACATTACCTCTGCATTTTGCTAGCTGCAGACAGGAACAGGGTGAATGTCATTGTTTACATTACCCATGCACACTGAGAGTGAGGACAAAGCAGGAACAGAGTAAACACACTGGCTCCACACTTGATGGAAATGGTCTTCCAGTCCCCACCACACCAAACATGCCTGTCCAAGATCCAGCAGTTTCACCAAGGCAGTACTAGCATGATGCTTAGGCAGATTTATCTTGCCTGAACCCCTTCTGTTCTTGGCCACCTTGTTTGTATGACCCCAGCCAAGTGCCAACCTGGGAGACTCCTAGAATGCTCTCATCTATCCCCTGCTGGTGATAACATTATCCTCATCAGCATAGCCTCAGCTGGCGTCCACCCGGATGACCTTCAGATATTGCCCCACTGCTCCCAGTCACCCCAGCAGAGAGGGCCCAGTCTGTTGCCCACCTGAGAACTCTCTAGACTGTGCACCTTTGACACTGGCTTCCCCTGTCTGGCAACAACAGAAGAGACCTGCCCAGCCCAAGCACTGGGAGTCCCAGTACTGGACACAATTGTCTCATGCTCACTTGTTTTCCAGCCAGCCAAAACCACCAGCTACACACTGTCTACCAAGGAGTCCATCTTACACAGGCCAACCTTCAAGACTGGGAGCGGAAGGCCTTTCAACTAATTCATAGAATCAAGCACAGAAACTCAAACAAAATGAGAGAGGAATGTGTTCCAAATGATAGAACAAGAAAAACTTAAGAAAAAAAAAACTAAAGGAAACAGAGTTAATCAATCTACCTGATAGAGAGTTCAGAGGAATGGTTATAAAGATGCTCACCAGCCTTGAGAGAAGAATGGATGAGCACAGAAAGGGCTTCAACACAGAAATAAGAAAGATAAAAAAAATCAGAGATGAAGAACACAATAAATGAAATAAAAATACACCAGAGGAAACCAACAGTACACTAGATGATGCAGAAGAATGGATCAGTGACTTGGAAGACAGAATAATGGAAAACACTCAAGCTGAACAGCAGAAAGAAAAAAAGAATAAAAAGAAATGAGGGTAAGTTAAAGGATCCCTGGGGCAACATCAAACATCCTAATATTATTATCAGAGTCCCAGAAGGAGAAGGGAGGGAGAAAGAGGTAGGAAACTTATTTGAAGAAGTAATAGCTGAAAACTTCCCTAACCTAAGTAGGATCAGACATCCAGATCCAAGAATCACCATGTTCCAAATCAGATATATCCAAAGAGGTCCACAACAACCCACATAATAATTAAAATGCCAAAGATCAAAGATGAAGAGAGAATCTAACAACATACATAATAATTAAAATGTCAAAGATCAAAGACAGGGTGAGAATCTTAACAGTAGTGAGAGAAAAGCAATTCTTACAAGGGACACTTTCTTACAAAGAAAACCCCATAAGCCTAACAGCTGACTTTTCAGCAGAAACTTTATAGGCCAGATGCGAGCAGTAAGACATATTAGAAGTGCTGAAAGAAAACGAACAATGAAGAATGCTCTACCCAGCAAGATTATCATTCAGAATTGAAGGAGAGAGAGAGTTTCTTAGATAAACACAGGTTAATGGAGTTCACCACTATTAAATCACCCTTACAAGAAATGTTAAAGGATTTCTATAAGAGTAAAGCAAAGGGCCATAAAGGAACAAAATTATGGAAAGAAACAATTTCACTGGTAAAGGCAAATAGACCAAAGGTTGTTGACCAAACATTTAAAAGATAATATAGGATTAAAAGACAAAAGCAGTAAAATCAAATACTTCTAAAAATTAAGTTAATCACTAAATAAAAATGCTAAAGAAGTCATCATATACACAAAACATGGAGGAGGTGGAGTTAAAAATGTAGTGCTGTTAGAATGCATTGAAACATATGTGATAACCAAATTAACATAGATGGTTACACATGTACTACATATAAAAACCACATGGTAACCACAAACCAAAAACCTATAATAGATACACAAAAAAATAAAGAAAGAGGAATCCAACCATAACATCATAAGTCATCACACACAGGGAAGAGAACAAGGGAAGAATAAACAATTAGTGAAAAATGACAAAAATGACCAGAAAATGTTTAACAAAATTGCAATATGTACATACCTATCAAGTTAAGTGTAAATGCACTAAATACATCCAATCAAAGTTTATAGGGTGACTGACTGGATAAAGAAACAAGACCCATCTATTTTCTGCTTACAAGGGACTCACTTCAGACCTAAAGACACACATAGACTGAAATGAAAGGGATGGAAAGAGATACAGCATGCAAATAGAAATAAAACCTGGAGTAGCAGTACTTATGTCAGACAAAATAGACCTTAAAAACAAGACACAAAGAGGACATTTTATAATCATTAAGGGCTCAAGCAAGCAAGAAGATATAATATAGTTGTGGATATCTAAGCACCCAACAGGGGAGCACTGAAATACATAGAGCAAATATTCACAGACATGAGTGAAGAAATTGACAATAAGAAAATAATAGTAGAGAACTCTCACTCTCACTTACATCAATAGACAGGTCATTCAGACAGAAAATTAATAAGGAAACAGTGGCTTTGAACAACACATTGACCATATGGACCTTATACTATTTATATATATATAAATATATATAGAACCTTACAACCCAAAGCAGCAGAATACTCATTCTTTTCAAGTGCACATGGAACATTCTCCAAGATAGATCATATGTTATTAGGCCACAAAATAAGTCATAATAAATGTATGAAGATTTAAATATTATCAAGCATCTTTTCTAACCACAACTGTATGAAACTGGATATCAATTAAGGCAAAAAAACTAAAAAACACACACACAAACAAAGGGAGGCTAAGCGGTATGCTATTAGACAAAAGAGTCAAATTAAAGAGGAAATTAAGAAATACTTGGAGAATAATGAAAATAGAATCACAACATAGCAAAATCTATGAGATGTAACAGAAACAGTTCTGAGAGGGAACTTTAGAGTGTTATAGGCCTACCTCAAGAAAAGAGAAAAATCTCCAATAAACAATCTAACCCTACACCTAAATGAACTAGAAAAAGAACGAAGCCCAAAGCCAGTAGATGGAAGGAAATAATAAAGACCAGGGCAAAAATTAAAAGAAATATAGATTAAAAAAAAATACAGGGTATCAATGAAACTAAGAGATGATTCTTTGAAAAATAAACAGAATTGATAAACCTTTAGCTAGACTCATCAAGAAAAATAGAGGGCAGATAAATAAAATCAGAAATAGAAAAATTATACCTGATGCCACAAAATACAACCAACGACAAGAGATTACAATGAAAAATTATATGTCAACAAATTGGACAATTTTGAAAATAGTCATAAATTCCTAGAAATGTGCAATCTCTCAGACTGAACCAGGAAGAAGTAAAAAATCTGAACAGATCAATTACTCATAATGAAATTGAAGCACTAATCAAAAACACGCAACAAACAGAAGTCCAGCACCAGATCACTTTACAGGTGAATTCTACTGAACATTTAAAGCAGAGTTAATACCTATCCTTCTCAAACTATTTCACAAAAAAGAGGAAGGAAAGCATCCAAAATCATTCTAAGCCAGCATCACCTTCATATTAAAACCAAAGACAGTGCAGAAAAAGAAAATTATAAATAAATATCTCTTATGAACATACATGCAAAACCCTCAATAAAATATTAGCAAACCCAATTAAAAAAACCTCAAAAGGATCGTTCACTATGACCAAGTGGGATTTATTCCAGAAATGTAAGGATGATTCAATACCTACAAATCAACCAATGGGATACACCAAATTAAAAGAAAGTTTGAAAAACATAGAATTACCTCAATAGATGTAGATAAAGCACTTGACAGAATTCATCTATTCACAATAAAAACTCTCCACAAAGTGGGTATAGAGGGAACATACCTTAACCTAAAAAAGGTCATATGTGAAAAACTCAAAGCTAATATCATATGCAATGGCAAAAAGCTGAAAGATTTTCCTTTAAGATCAGGAATAAGATAAAGATGCTCACTCTCCCACTTTTATTCAACAGAGTACTGGAAGACCTAGCTATAGTAATCAGAAAAGAAAAATAAATAAAAGTCATCTAAATTGGTAAGTAAGTAGTACAACTGTCAGACGACATGATACTATATATGGAAACCCTCGAAATGTAACAAAAACACTACTAGAATGAATAAATCAATTGAGTAAAGTCACAGGATACAAAATCTGTACAAAAATATGTTACATGTATATATGCAAATAATGAACTAACAGAAAGAGAAATTAAGAAGTCAAGCCCATTTACAGTTGCATCAAAAAGAATAAAATACCTAGGAAAAAAATTTTAACCAAGGAAGTAAAAGACCTGTACCAGAAAATTATAAGACATTGAGGAAATAAACTGAAGAAGACACAAGTAAATGGAAAGCTGTTCCTTGCTAGTAGATAGGAAGAATTAATATTCTTAAAATGGACATACTGCCCAAAGCAATCTACAGAGTCAATGCAATCCCTATCAAAGTACCAATGGCATTTTTCATAGAGCTAAATCAAACATCCTAAAATTTATATGGAACCACAAAAACCCCAAATAACCAAAGCAATCTTAAGAATAAACCTGGAGGACTGCTGGGAAGATGGCAGAGTGAGCAAGGTGGCGGAAATCTCCTCCCAAAACCATATATATTTATGAAAATACAACAAATACAACTATTCCTAAAGGAGAGACTAGAGGATACAGTACAACAGCCAGGCTAGAGCTACATCGGTGAGGATTCAACGCCTCACAAAGCGGGTAAGATACAAAGCTGTGACCTGGCGGGACCGAGCACTCCCCCACCAAAGCGCACCAGTGGGAGGAAAATATTCAGAGCGGAGAGGGAATGGAAGCACAGGCCTGCCAAATAACCAGCCCTGGTGACCTGCGCCAGGAGCACTGACACACATCGCGTGGTGTATTGGAGGTTAGAGAAACAGAAGGGTAGTATCTGAGAAGGACAACACAACCGGGTCCTCTCAGCCAGCTCCCCGGGACAAAAGAAAAGCACGTGCTTTTTTTAAAGGTCTCAAAGAGACAGGGGCCCAACAGCGGAACAAAATCGTCCCAACACACTCAGCCCAGCAGGCTGGGAGTCCTGGGGAATTTCGGACCCCTTTGCCAGCAACCGGGCAAAGGAGCCACGCAGAGGGTTCCCATGGAGATCAGATCAGCAGCCTCCCATTCATTCCCCCACATGCCGGCACCACAAAGGGTCCAGCAGAAAAGAACAGTAGAGCAGCAGAACCACCTAAAACATCCTCACAGAATCTAAACCTGGCAGGGTTTTCTTTCTTTTTTTTTAAGTCTTAAAGAGCTCAGCTGACACACGTGGCACCTACAAGCGAACACTTCTGTCACCATGAAAAGACAGAGGAATATGGTACAAACAAAGCCTAGCCAGACAACCCCAGTGAGGGAGCCTGATGGGATGGACATGCACAATCTTCCTGAAAAAGAATTCAGAATAAAAGTAATAACCATACTGATGGATCTACAGAGAAATATGCAAGAGCTAAGGGAGGAAGTGAGAGAAGTGAGGGAAGTGAGGAAAGACAATGCAGAAATGAGACAAGCGATCAATGGGCTTAGCAGCAGACTGGATGAGATGCAGGAGACTGTTAATGGAATTGAAATCAGAGAACAGAAATACAGAGAAGCTGAGGCAGAGAGAGATAAAAGGATCTCTAGGAATGAAAGAATATTAAGAGAACTGTGTGACCAATCCAAACGGAACAATATTCACACTATAGGAGTACCAGAAGAAGAAGAGAGAGAAAAAGGGACAGAAAGTGTCTTTGAAGAAATAATGGCTGAAAACCTCCCCAAGCTAGGGAAGGACATAGTTTCTCAGATCATGGAAGCCCCACAGATCTCACAACACAAGGGACCCAAGGAAGACAACACCAAGACACATAATAATTAAGATGGCAAAGATCAAAGATAAAGACAGAGTATTAAAGGCAGCTAGAGAGAGAAAAAAGATCACCTACAAAGGAAAACCCACCAGACTGTCATCAGACTTCTCAACAGAAACCTTACAGGCCATAAGAGAATGGCATAATATATATAACGTAATGAAACAGAAGGGCCTTGAACCAAGAATATTGTATCCAGCACGATTATCATTTAAATTTTAGAGAGGGATTAAACAACTCCCAGACAAGTGAAAGCTGAGGGAATTTGCCTCTCATAAACCAGCTCTACAGGATATCTTAAAGGGACTGCTCTAGAGGGAAGCACTCCTAAGGCTAAAAAGATGTCACCAGAGAAAATGAATTCATAGCAAACAAAGCAGACCATCCAAATACTAACTAAAGGCAAAGAATAAAACACCTAGCATATAAAGAAAGGAGGAGGAAGAATAAGAAGGGAGAGAAATAAAGAACCATCAGACTGTGTTTACAATAACTTAACAAGAAAGTTAAGGTAGACTGTAAGATAGTAAAGAAGCTACCCTTGAACCTTTGGTAACCACGAATCTAAAGCCAGCAATGGCAATAAGTACATATCTATCAATAATCACCCTAAATGTAAATGGACAGATGCACGAATCAAAAGACACAGAGTAATAGAATGGATAAAAAAGCAAGACCCATCTATAAGCTGCTTACAAGAAACTCACCTCAAACTCAAAGATATACCCAGACTAAAGGTGAAGGGATGGAAAAAGATATCTCATGCAACCAATAAGGAGAAAAAAACAGGTGTTGCAGTACTTGTATAAGACAAAATAGACTTCAAAACGAAGAAAGTAGCAAGAGATAAAGAAGGATATTACATAATGATAAAGGGGTCAGTCCAACAAGAGGATATAACCATTTTAAATATATATGCACCAAACACAGGAGTGCCGGCATATGTGAAACAAATACTAACAGAATTAAAAGAGGAAATAGAAAGCAAAGCATTCATTTTAGGAGACTTCAACACACCACTCACTCCAAAGGACAGATCAACCAGACAGAAAATCAGTAAAGACACAGAGGCACTGGACAACACACTAGAACAGATGGACATCTACAGACCTCTACACCCCAAAGCAACAGGATACACATTCTTTTCAAGTGCACATGGAACATTTTCCAGAATAGACCACATACTAGGCCACAAAAGAACCTCAGTAAATACAAAAATACTGAAATTCTACTAACCAACTACTCAGATCACAAAGGTAGAAAACAAGAAATAAATTGAAGAAACAAAACAAAAAGGCTGACAAATAGATGGTGACTTAACAACATTCTCCTAAATAATCAATGGATCAATGACCAAATTAAAACAGAGATTAAAGAATATATGGACACAAATGACAGCAATAACACAAAGCCCCAACTTCTGTGGGACGCAGCAAAGGCAGTTCTGAGAGGAAAGTATATTGCAGTCCAGGCCTATTTAAAGAAGGAAAAATAATCCCAAATGAATACTCAAATGACACAATTACTGAAATTGGAAAAAAGAAGAACAAATGAGGCCCAAGGTCACCAGAAAGAGGGACACAATAAAGATCAGAGAAGAAATAAACAAAATTGAGAAGAATAAAACAATAGAAAAAATCAATGAAACCAAGAGCTGGTTCTGTGAAAAATAAACAAAATAGATAAACCCCTAGCAAGACTTATTAAGAGAAAAAGAGAATCTACACACATAAACAGAATCAGAAATGACAAAGGAAAAATCACAAAGTCCCCACAGAAATACAAAGAATTATAAAAGAATACTATGAGAATCTATATGCTAACAAGCTGGAAAACCTAGAAGAAATGAACAACTTCTTAGAAAAATACAACCTTCCAAGACTGACAAAGCAATAAACAGAAAAATTAAACAGACCAATCACCAGCAAAGAAATTGAACCGGTAATCAAAAAACTACATTAGAACAAAACCCCCAGACGAGTGGGATTCACCTCTGAATTCTACCAGACATATAGAGTAGAAAGAATACCCATTCTCCTTAAAGCTTTCCAAAAAATAGAAGAGGAGGGAATACTTCCAAACTCATTCTATGAGGCCAGCATCACTCTATTACCAAAACCTGGCAAAGACCTCACAAAAAGAAAATTACATACAATATCCCTGATGAACATAGATGCAAAAATATTTAACAAAATACTAGCAAACTGAATTCAAAAATACATTAAGAGGATCATACACCATGATCAAGTAGGATTCATCTCAGGGATGCAAGGATGGTACAACATTCGAAAATCCATCAACATTATCTACCACATCAACAAAAAGAAGAACAAAACCACATGATCATCTCCATAGATGCTGAAAAAGCATGTGACAAAATTCAACATCCAATCATGATAAAAACTCTCAACAAAATGGGTATAGAGGGCAAGTACCTCAACATCATAAAGGCCATATATGACAAACCCACAGCTAACATCATACTTAACGGCGAGACGCTGAAAGCTTTTCATCTAAGATCGGGAACAAAACAGGGATGCCCACTCTCTCCACTGTTATTCAACATAGTACTGGAGGTCCTAGCCACAGCAATCAGACAAAGGAAGAAATACATGGCATCCAGACTGGTAAAGAAGAAGTCAAATTGTCACTATTTGCAGATGACATGATATTGTACATAAAAAAACCCTAAAGACTCCACTCTAAAACATTTAGAGCTAATATGTGAATTCAGCAAAGTTGCAGGATACAAAATTAACACACAGAAATCTCTTGCTTTACTATACACTAACGATGAGCTAACAGAAAGAGAAATAAGGAAAACAATTCCATTCACAATTGCATCAAAAAGAATAAAATATCTAGGAATAAACCTAACGAAGGTAGTGAAAGACCTGTACTCTGAAAACTACAAGACACTCCTAAGAGAAATTAAAGAGGATACTAACAAATGGAAATGCATCCCATGCTCTTGGCTAGGAAGAATAAATATTGTCAAAACAGCTATACTATCTAAAGCAATCTACATATTCAACACAACCCCTATCAAAATACCAACAGCTTTCCTCAGTGAACTGGAACAAATAATTCTAAAATTCATATGGACCACAAAAGACCCCGAATAGCCAAAGCAATCCTGAGAAGGAGGAATAAAAGAGGGTGAATTATGCTCCCCGACTTCAAGCTCTACTACAAAGCCATAGTTATCAAGACAATTTGGTACTTGCACAAAAACAGACCCACATACCAGTGGAACAGAATAGAAAACCCAGACATTAACCCAAACATATACATTCAATTAATATATGATAAAGGAGCCTTGGATATACAATGGGGATACAACAGCCTCTTCACAGCTGGTGTTGGAAAAACTGGACAGCTACATGTTAGAGACTGAAACTGGAATACTGTCTAACCCCATACACAAAAGTAAACTCAAAATGGATCAAAGACCTGAATGTAAGTCATGAAACCATAAAACTCTTGGAAAAAAATATAGGCAAAAATCTCTTGGACATAAACATGAGAGACTTCTTCATGAACATATCTCCCCAGGCAAGGGAAACAAAAGCAAAAATGAACAAGTGGGACTATATCAAGGTTAAAATCTTCTGTACAGCAAAGGACACCATCAGTAGAACAAAAAGACATCCTACAATATTGGAGAATATATTCATAAATGGCCTATCTGATAAGGGGTTGACATCCAAAATATATAAAGAACTCATGCATCTCAACAAACAAAAAGCAAATAATCCAATTAAGAAATGGGCAGAGGACATGAATAGACACATCACCAAAGAAGAAATTCAGGTAGCCAACAGGCACATGAAAAGATGCTCCACATCACTAATAATTAGAGAAATGCAAATTAAAACCACAATGAGATATCACCTCACACCAGTAAGGATGGCCAACATCCAAAACACAAACAACAACAAATGTTGGCAAGGATGTGGAGAAAAGGGAACCCTCCTACACTGCTGGTGGGAATGCAAATTAGTTCAACCATTGTGGAAAGCAGTATGGACATTTCTCAAAAAACTCAAAATAGAACATTTGACCCAGGAATTCCACTCCTAGGAATTTATCCTAAGACAGCAGCAACCCAGTTTCAAAAAAACAGATGCACCCCTATGTTTATCGCAGCACTATTTACAATAGCCATGAAATGGAAGCAACCTAAGTGTCTATCAGTAGATGGATGGATAAAGAAAAAGTGGTACATATACACAATGGAATATTATTCAGCCATAAGAAGAAAACTAATACTACCATTTGCAACAGCATGGATGGGGCTAGAGGGTATTACGCTCAGTGAAATAAGTCACATGGAGAAAGACAAGTACCAAATGATTTCACTCACACTTGGAGCATAATAGCAAAGAAAAAAACTGAAAGAAAAAAGCAGTAGCAGACTCACAGAAGCCAAGAATGGACTAATAGTTACTAAAGGGAAAGGGACTGGGGAGGATGGGTGGGAAGGGAGGGACAAGGGGGAAAGGGGGCATTATGATTAGCAAACATAATGTGGGGGGCGGCGCGGCAAGGGCTGTACAACTCAGTGAAGAGAAGTAGTGATTCTATAGCATCTCACTATGCTGATGGACAGTGACTGTAATGGTGTTGGTGGGGGGGGGACCTGATGAAGTGGGTAGTTTAATATCCATAATATTACACATGTAATTGTAGATTAATGATACCAAAATAAATTTAATAAAAAAGAATAAAGCTGGACATGCCACACTACTAGATTTCAAACTACACTACAAAGATATTGTTATCAAAACAGTATGGTGCTGGCAGAGAAAGAGATACATAGATTAATGGGATAGAATAGACAGCCCAGGAATAAACCCACTATATAGTCAGTTAATATATGACAGAGAAAGTAAAAATATAAAATAAGGTAAAGTCAGTTTCTTCATAAATGGTGTTGGGAAATTTGGATGTCTACATGCAAAACAATGACAGTGGATCACTGTTTTACACCACACAGAAAAATAAACACAAAATGGATTAAAAATCTAAATAGAAAACAGAAATTCATAAAAATCCTATAAGAAAACATAGGCATTATATTCTTGAACATCAACATTAGAAATTTCTTTCTGGATATATCTCCCCAGGCAAGGAAAACTAAAGTAAGTTTAAACAAGTGAGACTACGTCAAACTAAAAAGCTTCCGCACAGGAAAGGAAACCACCAACAAAATGAAAAAACAACCTGTTGTATGGGAGAACATATTTGCAAACGATATAGCTGATATGGGGATACAATCCAAAAATATTAAGAACTCATACAACTCAATGCCAGAAAAACAAATGATCTGATTGAAAAATGGGCAGATGGTCTACAGAGATATTTTTCCAAAAAAGATACACAGATGGCCAACAGACACATGAAAAGATCTTCAACATCACTAATCATCAGGGAAATCCAAATCAAAGCTGCAGTGAGATATCTGTCACCTCACACCAGTTGCTGTTGTTTATATCAAGACAAGAAATAACAAGTGTTGGGTAAGGATATGGAAAAAAAGGAAACTTTGTACACTGTAAAAATAGGTGTAGCCACTATGGAAAGGAGTATGGTGGTTTCTCAAAAAACTAAAAATAGAAATACCACATGACCCACTTGTGGGAATTTATCGAAAGAAAACAAAATAACTAATCTGAAAAGATATAGGCACTCATATTTTTAATTCAGCATTATTTACAATAGTCAAGATCTGGAAACAACCAAAACATCCATTGATAAATAAATGTGTAACAAAGAAGTGACCCATATACACAATGGAATATTACTCAGCCATAAACAAGAATGAAATCTTGCCATGTACAACAACATGAATGGACCTAGAGGGTATTATGCTTAGTGAAATATGTCAGACAAGGACAAATACCATATGCTTTCACTTAGATGTGGAATCTGAAAAACAAATTAAGAAATAAAACTGAAATAGACTCATAAACACAGATAACAGACTGGTGGTCATCATAGGTGATGGGGTTAGAGGGATGAGTGAGTTAAGTGAAGGGGGAAAAATTAGAGTGTTTGGTATCTTGATCTAGGCAATAGTTACATGAGTGTACATACGTCAAAATTATTCAAGCTGTACACGAGATTTGTGTATTTTGTTATACATACCTGAAAAAAAATCCAGAATCAATAGCTAAGTTTTAAAAAGAGAGGTGCAAACAGTCACTTCAGAGTAGTAACAAGAATTTATTTTGAAGACAAAGTTGGGTTCATATTCTCTCAACTGTCATCACTAATTCTGTGAAGTTGGGCAATAATTCCAAGATAATTTATGCTTCAAGTTAGCATAAGAATAGCACCTTCACAAGAATAAGATGATTAAAAGGGATGCCATATGTAAAGAACTTAGCAGATATTTAGCACGTAGTATGAACTCCAAAATAACACCAATTATTGTCATTCAATGAATTTGGAGTTGAGTTGGATTTTGTAGGCTACAATCAATAACAGTTATTATTTTCATACTGAAATTTTTTATCAAATCTCCTTTACTGCTATGTCCCATCTCCATCATTTCCTTGAGTATATCACATAAAATTTTCTGGTTTCTTTCAGATTTTGAGAGTCTTATTGTAGGTACTAAAATATAATTTTGTCAAACACAAAACTTCAATTTCTCAGCTAGTTCAACATTTCTGTTTTCTACATTGAGTCTTCTTTAAGCCATTCAACCTTATTACAGGAGGTCATGGTTGGAATTTTTTTTTTTAACCAGTTCCTCCTAATGAAGTTATTTTCCTCCTCTACTTACTACCTGTCCCTGGTTCCTCCAGAATTAGTTTGAAGGAAAAAAGTTCTAGCAAAGACCAAGTGTCAAAATGTTTCTTTTCTTGTGTCTAATCCATAGAGTAATCGTTACTTTATTATCTCAATTGGGAGAGTTTCAGAGTTACAAGTGTCTTTAAAAGTCATTTATAGGTATTAACTGACAGCAACAATAAACTAGGGTGGCCCTATGAAAAGTAAGTGAATTCTTCACTTTATTCTTGATGATTTCATGGGTTCCTCGGAGACCCTATTACTGAGAACCACGTACCTGGTGTGATTGCAATCTCCAGCTGACCATCTACGACTTCTGTACCTCTTTCTCCAGACTGAAGTGGAATAATGCTGGGTGGACTCTTACTTAAGATTACTTGTTCTGTGGGACAGGTATGAGCCAGAATGTAAAACAGACATGTATTTATCCTGCTGCTACTGGAAGTGGTCATGTTTCACCTCCTCAGAATGATCCCAAGCTACTTTAGCTCTTCAACCACTCTCCCAAAATAAATCATGTCCTTGTACATTTTATAGAAAATAAACATTTCTTCTCTGGTTATTAACTGTGGTGTGGTTCTTTGAGTAATGCTTATTTCCCAAAGGAAGCCATGATATCATGTACAAAATCTTTTTCTCAGTATCCTAGCACAGTGCTTAAGCATGTAGATTTACTCAATTTTTTAAAATAAATAAATAAAATATCAAGAGTAGGCACATATAGATTAAGAAAGGAAAAGATGTCATTGTATCTGACAACAGAAGTATTTAGAAATTCATAGGGGCTATACTGGGAAAACTCTAGATTCAGCTGAAGTATTTTCTTTCGTAACTACAGAATGCTAAAAGTACTTTTTGATGTATACAAAAGTAGTTAGTTAAATGAATCTGATTTAAAAATTGGGAGTTTCTAATAGTAAGCTATTTTCAATTAGGTATTAAGTCACAAACATTTAAATTGCTTCAGGAAATTATTTTTTATGAGAAAAACTATTTTGATATTCTATAAGCCTAACCTAAGCATACTTTGACAATAGTTGTCAGCCTGCATACTAAATTTAATTAGAGCAATAATGGCCCACTGTGCTACCACTGTATTAAAATCACAGAAGTATTATTGTGGATTTAACCACTCTGGTAAGCACACTGGTGTGCTAGCAAGACCGTTAGGATTCATTCTTGTGTAAGAGAGCCAAAATATCCCAAGGTGTATTATAATTAAACCAAGTCATTTCTCTAAAAACAAAGACTTTTTTTATTAAGGTTTCACATGAAAAAACAATGTGGTTACTACATTTACCCATATTATCAAGTCACCACTCATACCCCAATGCAGTTACTGTCCATCAGTGTAGTAAGATGCCACAGATTCACTGTTTGCCTTCTCTGTACTACACTGTTTTCCCTGTGATCCCCCACACCATTAAACAAAGGCATTTTAAAAACTCATTGTATATGGTGTGGATCATATAGTTCTACAGACAGATTTTGAAGGTGGAAATACAATAATTTTCTTCTCCAAAAGGAAATGCAAATATTGAGTGGAAGTAGACTTCGATAGTTCAGACTACAGGGACCAGAAAGTACAGAAGAAGGCAGAATTATACAATTTAGGAAGAATTCTATTTTAAGAAGGAAAGAAGTACCCAGATTTGATGTTGACACATAGGAATAGAGACAAAAATAACAAGAAGGAAGTGTAATCTTAGTGTTGGATTAGTTTTTATTTATTGACACTGAGAAAGAATTATAAAAGAGAAAAAACAAATTATTTTAAATAGACATATTCAAAATAGAATAATAAAAAAATTAGAGAGGAAACAGAAGATTTACATATGTATTAGCAAGTGAGGAATGCATATTTTCTTATACAATGAGAGTAATCACTATTTTAATTAAATTAATATCAAATTTAAAAGTTACTTGAGAAAAATGGGGAATGATATTTTAAGAAGGATATATTGAACAGATATAATTATAAAAGAGTATCAGTAGAATATGTTTTAATGCTCTGGTATGTATTTCTAATGAAAGAAATGGCTATTGAAAATAAAATGGGACAATAAGCTAACAAGTTTTAACTAGGCAAAATGACTGTCAAGGAAATGTCCTGAAATTAGCTATAGAAAATTACTATTACAGCTGCAATTCTAAAAGGAGTAGTAAAAAAGGATAGAACTTTTACAAGTTTTTTCTCATTATTACTGATGAGGCTGTACAAACTTTTGAAACCCCAGATCTCCAGGGTGTAAAAGTTTAGAAAAAAAGAAAATGACCTGCAGATAAAAATGCATCTCATATAGTATATATGAGAATACATTAACCTATGATGTAATTAAGGCAGGCTGGAAAGTGAATTTCATAAAATTGGGAAATATCAAATGATATTGTATACAATATTAATTTATAAAATAGAAAGTTCAAAGAAGTAGGAATGAGGAATTAAAGAAGTTTTGAATGTGAACTATAACAGTGCTAACTTGCAGAGAATATATTTGTAAATGATTTACCTGACAAGGGGTTAACATCTAAAATATATCAAGAATTCATACACCTCAACACCAAAAAAACAAACTGATTAAAAAGTGGGCGGAGGACATGAATAGACATTTTTCCAAAGAAGAAACAGAGTTGGAGAAGTACATGAAAAGATATTCCACATCACTCATCATCAGAGAAATGAATGAGATACCACCTCACATCAGTCAAAATGGCCACTATCCAAAAGACAAGAAATAACAAGTGTTGGTGAGGTTGTGGAGAAAAGAGAACCCTCCTACACTGTTGGTGGAAATGTAAATTGATGCAGCCACTGTGGAAAGCAGTATATAGAGGTTCCTCAAAAAAATAAAAATAGAAATACCATTCAATCCAGTAATTCTGCTTGTAGGAATTTACCCCAAAAAACAAAATCCCTGATTCAAAAAGATATATGTACCCCTATGTTTATTGCCACATTATTTACAATAGCTAAGATACAGAAGCAACCTAAGTGTCCATCAGTAGATGAATATATAAAGAGGATGTGATATACTTACACAATGGGATATTATTCAGCCATAAAAAGAGAGAAATCCTGCCATTTGCAACAACATGGATGGACCTAGAAAGTATGATGATAAGTGAAATAAGCCAGGCAAAGAAAGGCTGATAGCCTATTACTTTGCTTATTTGTCGAATCTAAAAGCAAATTAAAATGAACAAAATAGCAGTAGACTCATAGACACTGAGAAGTGACTTGTGGTTACCATGGGGGAGGGGTTGGGGTAGATGGGTGGGGAGGGTGAGGGGGATAAAAGGGCACAAAAATCTCAATCATAATATAAGTTGATTATGGGGAGGGTAGTATAGCATGGAGAATATAGCCAATGGTTCTGTAATATCTTTCTATGTTGACAGTAACTGCACTAGTTGGGATGAGGATGTGTAACTGTTGAACCACTGTGCTGTATTCTTGAAACCAGTATAATACTGTATATCAACTATACTTCAGTTGAAAAAGAGAGTGTTAACTTGCTATGGTTTTAAGTGTGAGAAACAACACTATTTGAAAGTATTCAACAATGTAGGACAGTGCTTAAGAAACCAAAATACATTATGCAATCCAGGTTACAATGCTTTATGCCATAGAAAGTATATTCATATTTAAATAATCAAAGGCATATTGAGAGTTAATTTGATAAATAAGATCTAGGTTAAAAGATTCTGTTAAACAATATCTGAATATTCAGAAGTACCTAATTATTTATATGTGCTTAAAGTCCAGTAGAACATATATGGCAATTGATCTGTCCACTCAGTGTAACAACTATGCATCCACTGTTCACGTGCAGGCATATAGAAAGGAATTAAGAAGGAGGGTGGGGAAAGGCTGTCAACAGTATTTCAGTAGCCAGTAGTCTAGGACATAGATGGCACATAGCAATGGTTAAAGTAACAACAGCAATTCATCATTAGTGTCGACATGGGAAACGGGGTAGAATGCAGGCTCAGCAGTAAAGAATGCCACGAATGGAGATGAACTATTATGAGCACAGGAGCAGGGGTGTAGCAACAAGGAAAGTCATACTTTTTCAACCTTAGCCCATGATGTCAATCATCAGAAATAAGCAACGGTTTGAGCACACATCAAAGCTGAAATTAAATCTATTTTAGCTTCTAATTTCAAATCATAGTAACACACTTAGCACGGATAAAAGTAGTGCCACATTTTCTTAGGACTTGGCTTAAGTCTCTGTATGTTTTCCTATAAAACACAGATAATTGAATCAATTGTGAGAAGGTTCAGTGATACAGGAGGGAGTATTTGATATGCAGGACAGTAAACTCCTTATAGATTTTTATAGCACTTTTATTGAAAACAATAATTTTATTTGTAACTAAATCAACAATTCAATAAGAAATTGCTTCTGATATATATTTTAGAATCCACTTTCAAATGCATTCTATATAAGTAAAGGAAATATTAAAAATTTGCTTTTATTTATACAGGGAAATGGATCAGAATTACATACTATTTAAGCATGATCAATCATAAAAACCTATGCTATGTACTGAACATGATATTAAGATAAACTAACCTTAAATATATTTTTAGAAAGCAGTTCTAAAGGAAAACATGAATTAGATGTTAAAAATAATAAGGCTAGATAAAATAATAGTACCTGGAAATATGTAAGAGAATTTAATAATGATAAGTGACCAAAAGATTAAATAGAAAAATTTACTGGATTTATCAATAAAATAAAATGCTGATTCCTTGAAAAGAAACCATTGTAAAACGATGAAAAATAAGAAACATGAAAGATAAACAAATGAAGGAAAAATTTGGACATACATATATATAAAGAAGTCAAGGGACTTCTAGAGAAGTTTACATTTAACATAGTAATTAATCTACTGAATTATGGAAAATTTGAACATTACATATATACATTTTTCCAACTTTCTTTTACATATTTTATTCTTTCTAAAAACCTTATTTTTCTAATTTCTAAATATCTCATTGTTTTCTATCAGTGGCTTCATTGCTATTGTTATTTATTCTTAGATCTTTATTACCTCTGTAATGTAACAATGACATTTTTAGGTTTATAAGTATAAATTGAAATGAAACTTACACTGAAATAAAGCTGCCTAAATCACAATTATTTAGTTGTTTGCCATTTTCCTTGTGATTGCTTGCTCCTTTTAAGACATATTAATTCCCATATGCCTTAGTCTGTATTTTAAAGTCCTAATTCACCTAATTAATTTTTCTACCTATAAGCTAGTCCCCTATTGCCGCAAGTGCTGTAATTTTATACTATGCTTTAGTATATGAGTAGATAAAGTTGGAGGATGTATGTTTCTTTGTTTTTAAATTTATTCATCATATGCAATTTAAATTCAAACTTCTCAGTATTTTTTCATCTCTGTGGTAATTTTTTATTTCATAGTAGCTTAATATGTAGGTAGTTATCAACTTTATATGTGTTTTCTCTTTTAGCAAAATGTATGCCTCTCCATGTTTTCCGTTTTTTTATATGGGTTGTAAAATCACATGAACTAGTTATTTTTGCCCTTTTTCATGAGCTAATATAGATGTTGATTGTAATAATATTAATGCTGACATTTCTAGTATATTCACAACATCAATAGAAATGAATAATATTTCTTATTTAAGCATTATTTTTATTAGAGGTTTCATTTAGACAGTTGTCATCCACTTTGGAAAGTATGCTTATTTCCATTTTTATTAAAACTTTTATTTTAAAATACCTAGATATTTAAAGGTTATGAAAAATTTCCAGTATCTATGTAGATATAATATGATTTCCCCTAGTTTTCTCTATTCTTGTGGTGGGTTGCACATATAGTTATCCTTCTTGAATTATCCTGCATCCTTGGGTGAACTACATGTGTGTAAAATATACTGTTTAATTGATTCGATGTGGGTTTAATTTACTAAAGTACATTTGGAAAAATGCACATACATACACATGATTCTTTAATTTTCTCCATATAACATTATTTCTTCCATTTGATGAAAATCTATCACATACATATAACCATATGAAAAACTGCCAATTCCCCTTTTGTATTACAGTGATAATATGAATCATTAGTTTTATTTTAGTATTTAAAGAATTGATCATTGATATTCCTTATATAAACTGAACACTTAAGCTATTTTTTAAAATAAATATGAAATATGATGACATTTCATCAAATTAGAGAGATACATATAATACTTTAAGACACAGAATTTGGCTTATGTTTTTTAAATTTCCTACTCCCAGAGCCTAACAGTACATGATTCAAAATTTTTTGTGGAACAAATAAATATCTAATTAATTAACTGATTAGTTTTTAAAGCATATATAATAATCATCTCTATTCTTTCCCCAATATTTCAAAAATGTAAAATTAAATTACCATACATTTTTATTGAATAAGATGCAATTGAAAATAAAACATTTTCACTAAGTTCTATCATAAATAAACTGGAACTTCTACATGTAACAGTGGGAAACAATTGCCTGCCAAGGAAATAATGGGCAATAAAAAATTTGTCTTGTCCTGTTGTAGTTTTGAGCCTCATTTCCCAACAACTGTTACTTAGAAGATCTTTCAATGAGTCCTTTTTGTAAAAGTAGAAGGTTAAAAGCTAACCAAATACATAATGAAAATGAATCACAGGCATATTAGTAGTAGGAGATAATGGAAGAAATATTACAAATTTTAGATATTTCCACAATTGCATGGATAGTAACTATTAGATGAAATAATGTTGGTCAAAATCAAGTGATAAAAAGTTTTTAATACTTGTAACATTAGATTTAAGTTATTTACAAGCCTAGTAGCTATATTAAATAAATCTAGAACCATAGTAATGACTCCTAGTTTTCCTTTTCACTAATGGGGAAATTTTTTTTTTTAGTTGGAATGAAGTTGATATATGGTATACTGGTTTCATATGTACAACATAGTGACTCGATAATTATATACATTTCTAGATGCTTGCCGTGGTACTTGTAGTTCCCCTATTACCATACCAAGATATTATATTATTGGTTATATTCTATATGTTGTACTTCCAGTCCTATGACTAATTTATTTTAAAATTTTCACTTGGGACCTCTTTATCCCCTTCACGTATTTCACCCATCCAATACCCACCTCTGTATGGTAACCAACAGTCTGTTGTCCATATTTGAGTCTATTTCAATTATTTGTTCTGTTTTTTAGTTTCCACATATATTTGAAATTATGGTTTTTGCCTTTCTCTTCCTAGCTTATTTCACTTAGCTTGATACCCTCTAGTCCAACATGTTGTTGCAAATGACATGATTTCCCTCTTTTTTATGGCTGAGTAATATTCTATTGCATATATGAGCATGTGTGTGTGTGTGTCCACATATTCTTTATTCATCCATCTATGGGTGGGCATTTGGGTTGCTTTCATATCTTGACTATCGTAAATTATGCTTCAATGAGCATAGTTGTGCACATAGCTCTCTGAATTAGTGATTTTGTTTTCATTGGGCAAATTCCCAGAAACTTGATGGTTGTATGGTACTTCTATTTTTAGTTATTTTGAAGAAATTCCATATTGTTTTCCCCCAAGGCTGGACCAGTTTACATTCCCACCAACAGTGTAGAAGGGTTCCCTTTTCTCCACATCTTGGCCAACGTATTATTTCTTGTCTTTTGGATATTAGCCCTTCTACCTGGTGGAGGGGATATCTCACTGTGATTTTGATTTGCATTTCCCCTATGATTAGTGATATGGGGCATCTTTTCATGTGCCTATGGCCACTGTATATCTTTTTTAGAAAAATGCCTATTCAGGTCCTCTGCCCATTTTTTAATCATATATTTTTTTTGGTGTTGAGTTGTATGAGTTCTTTATATATTTTGGATATATAATAAATAAACATATAATAAACAGATATTATTTATGTATACTCCAACTTTTTCAAGACATAAACATTTAATTCCAAAGTTTCAAATTAAAAAAAATGTTCCATTTCTAAGAATTAGTCATAATGGAGGTGGTATGCCTTACCCAACTGCAGGAAAATATGTATGAATCATTAATGTCATCAATGTCTGTGCCTGGTTGATTCAGTTGATTGGAATATAATGCTGATGACAATCTCATCATGGAACATGTGTATCAGCTAGCTTTTCTGTTTTCTTTGGTCACAGAGCACACTCTCAACACATGGACCAATTTTTTAAAAAGATTCACTAGTATTCACAAGAGAGACCATGAAATAGATCCGAACAAATGAATTCTACCAGAAGAAGAGAAGTAATAATTTATTGATTGTGGATGAAGAGCCCTTTTTTATGTAGGGTGTTGGACAGTATATATATATATACAATGATGCCTTTTATACACTTATTATTTCTATACTTCTCAAGACAAAGGAACCAAGAAAAAGAAGTCTTTTATTTATTTCCTCCAAGAAAGAATCCTTAAGAAAATAGGTTGTTCTTCAATTTGAATGTATGAGCAATTAAGTTAAAACCAATTAATATAATTCAAAACTATGACAGGAATAAAGGATTGTTTTTAAATTATTCATTCAATTTGCAAACAACTATTTTTACTTAAAATCATGGAGTTATAGTTGAGTCATTCTAGATATGAGAAAGTATGGCAAAAAAAATATTTTACTTGTTTGCTTGTCAAATTATTCCCAAATTAGTATTCAATTAGCACTATTTTCCTATTATTCTACTCAGCATTCAGACCAATGGAATTTTGTTTCTTGGGGTATGTTTTAATTCAGTTCCCTGAAGAACTGATTCATAAAGTTTTATAGTCCATGGATCCTTCATTTGAGCATAACACTTGACCCAATTACATCTAATATAATTCTATTAAAACAATATCTTCCAACATTTCTGGGAAGAATGTTATAGCTTCTGATGAGCCTTTGGAGAAACTTTGTACAATAATATGAGAAATACTGAATCTTAAAATATGAACATGAGAATCATAGTGAACAGTGAGAACTGAACAATTCTATGAGAGAACTAGGAAATGAGGAAACATTAGCAATGGAATTGATTCTTTGGTGGACTGTTGACCTATGTTGTTTATTTCTTTGTAGGAATCTGATTATTGAACTCCATGTGTGCATGCATGGGGAAGGGTAATTTCTTACATATTAACCACCCTCTTTAGGGCACCAAGCAACAACAAGAACATCCAAATTTTGCTTGACATGGTAGGAATTATGAGCATAACAATTAGATATCAGATGTGTACACTTATGCATACTGTGAAAATTTTCATGTATTTTTCAAATGTTATTACATGCCACATTTCTTGTAGTATAGGCCACTGTTGATAATCTTAGAGGAAGGTGTCTTGCCAATGGGTTTCGGTCCTGGGCAAGTTCACTATGGATTCAATGAGACCAAAGAAATGACAGTGGAATGTTCTTGGGGTGAAAGAGTTTATACCCAACTTTATTCCAATGGAGGCAGTTCAATCACTAGAATCCCGTCCACTCAGAACAAGTCTGCATGCAGCAAGCCAGTCTCTGCCTCTGGGCCACTTCGCCCCCCCAGCCATCTCAGTCTCTGTCCTCAGTGCTTCCACCACTCCAACCTCTGCTCTCTTGCAGCCCTGCAGCTGTGCAGCCATGACACTGTGTTACCCAGAGCACCGGGCAGAGCTCTTTATATAGAGTCAATAACAACGTATCGCCTACATGTGTGTAGTGAGCAAGCCAACGAGGGCCAGGGGAGAATCCTGGCCATAAGAACCTTCACTTTATCCACAGAGGGGCAAGCCTATTAGTCTCTGGAATTTCAATTATTAGCTTTTATTTCCAAAGCATGGCTCAGAAAGTGTCAAAGAGTTACTGGGCTTTAACACAGTCTGTGGAAAGTAGTAGTAATCTCAACAGTAATCAGTAATGTTCATAAAATTTAAAACCATGGAAAGAAAATCTTCCATGTTTTATTATATTTCATATGTGGGGAAAATGTAAGTTCCTACGACCAGGATCCTCACCTGACCCTAAACTACGTGATGATGTAATTGGCCCACTGCTAGGCTACTGCTTCCACACCTTAGGCAATAAGCTATTACTGACTGAGTCACTATATAAAGAGCTTTGCCCAGTGCTCTGGACAGAGGAAGAGATGGAGGAGGATTATGGAACTTCAGACTATTGGATGTAGACATGATTCTAGTGCTCGACCTATATTCAGGAGAATAAAGCCAGGAATAAACCCTTTTACCCCAAGAATGTTCCATGGCCATTTCTCAGTCTCACTGAATCCATAGTATACTTGCCTGGGGCTGAAACTCTCAGGCAAGACATCATATTTCCCTTTTAAATCATTTATTATATCCTGTTTGTGGATAAAGCGAAGGTTTCTGTGGCCAGGATTCTCATTTGGCCCTGGTTGGCTAGCTCACTACACATATGTGGGAAATATGTTGCTATTGACTCTATATAAAGAGCTCCACCCAGTTCTCTGAGTGACACAGTGGCATGGCTGCTGCATGGCTGCAAGGCTGCAAGATTGCAGGAGAGCAGAGGTTGGAGTGGTGGCAGTGCTGAGGACAGACTGACATGGCAGTGGGGGCAGAGAGGCCCAGAGGCAGAGACTGGCTTGCTGCATGCAGACTTGCTCTGAGTGAACAGGATTCTAGTGATTAACCTGCCACCATGGAAATAAAGATAGGTATAAACCCTTTCACCCCAAGAACATTCCACTGTCATTTCTTTGGTCTCATTGAATCCATTGTTAACTTGTCCAGGGCTGAAACCCATTGGCAAGACACTGCTGTTTCTATAATTTCTAAAAGCTTAAGAGTTGTTTAATTTTATACTTACTAATTTCTGTCTTACCATGTTGTATCATTTATTGTCAACTCCTCAAAATTATTGGATTTTCAAAATTTTTTGAAGTGTACATGTCTCACCAATGGGTTTCAGCCCTAGACAAGTTCACTATGGATTCAGTGAGACTGAGAAATGACAATGGAACATTCTTGGGCTACAAGGGTTTATTAGCCAGATTGTTCTACCGGTAATAGGTCGAGCACTAGACTTATGTCTGCATCCAACAGTCTGCAGGTCTGTAATCCTCCTTGTCTCTGCCTCCACCCTGAGCACCGGGCAGAGCTCTTTATATAGTGACTCAGTCAATTATAGTTTATTGCCTAGGATATGGAAGCAGTAGCCTAGCAGTAGGCCAACTACATCATCAAGTAGTTTAGGTTCAGGTGAGGATCCTGACCATAGGGACTTCAATTTTCCCTCCAGTACATAAGGTTTGTTTTAATATGTAGCTGTTATTAGGATGTACTACTTAAAAAAAAAGCTATACTAATCAATATCATTTTATTCTTTACTGATAAGCTCCAATGTCTAAAAATAAATCACATAATATAGTATTTTATTTTTATCAAGGTATTTTTTTAAAGATCAATATACCAAATTATATGGTGATCTCTCAGCAGATGTTTCTCAAGTACTATAAAGTAATCCATATTTTTGGTTACTAGAATAACATTAAAACACTTCCAGTATGTTGCTTTTATGTGTCCATTTTAATTTTTCTGTTTTAGTCATTTTAGAACTACTTTTAAAAAGTACACATTAATCATAGTTAAATTACTACATCTAAGGCTCTGTGAAAACAGATGCTTATTGTATATTATTTAAAATAATTGAGTTTGGACAATACTTTGTAACAAATTTAGTAATTGGTTAAATTGCTTGTTAAATAGTTTTATCACAATAGTGTATAGTAAGTAAATGCATAATCCTTTTTGACCTTTAAGGAGATTAGATCTAAACTATGGAAATCAATCATCTTTACAAAATGGTCCAATCAGAGAATATTTGAAATGAGAGGGCTAAAGTCTGGATATTGTTATGTTGATATTTGACAAATCAATTTGCCTAGATCTTTGCTATCAAAAACTTTCCCCACATTTCTTTAAAACTCAATTGCACTGTTTTTCATGACTATCACTTTGTGAATCACCATTTAGCATTAGATAGGCATTACATAGATACTGAACTCATATTGCCGTCCAGCAGAATTTTATTATTAGTGTTACAAAAACAGTCAGTTTAAGTACAGAGTAATAATGATACTCAGGAGAAACAAGGGCCAAAACATAATTATAAGTTCTTTCTGATATTGACTATTTCTTTTGTCTCAGCCTCTTCCTTTTTGACTCTTTCCTATAATAGATACAAAGTCAAAGAATAAAAGATAGAAGTTGGTTTCTCTCCTTATAGAGTAAAGCCAGCCCTCAAAGAGCAAGTAAACCCTGAAATATCAAGATCAAAAATTTTTAAATACAGATAAATAAGCAAATTAACTATATATACTTACTTTATAAATAAATTTACACTTATTTTATAAATTTCTGATCCAGATCTTCTTTATTTCTCCCTCATAATTTAGAATGTCTATGACTGTCTTGTTACTTATAAATATTTTTGCAACTATGTTTCAAACTGTATCATTATGCCAAAACTACACTTTTCCACATCTCCCCTATCCATACATCTAGAATTAAGAAAAATATGAATTGAATTCCAAGCTATTTTAGTTCCTATTCCATAGTACTGCATTAAAAATCATTTTAATATAAAATGTGGTTAACATTCATCTCTTGATTATAGATTTCACATTTTCAGTTCTTACATACATTTTTCATTACTATCAGCATATTAGTTCAATTTAAGAGCTAACTGAATATCAAGAACACCAACTGTCAGTTATTTTTCAACTTGGAGACAATTTTTTCAGTGAAATCATTTTCTTTTAAGGGGAAGAACAGTAAATTTTTAAAGAAATAATATATATACTTTTATTCTCAGACTCAATCCTCTATTTCCAATTTTATTATCTGCAATGTGCCATAATTTCTTTGAAAATAGTAATAATAATAATTCTCATTTAAAATTATTGAAAACTTTTGGTAGTTGCCAGTAGGTAAAGAATGCTATCATTATTATACTAAAGTATTAATAATGTCAGTTACCATCAAATATATTTACATTCCCCCTAATATATATTTTCTCCTCAGCTAATTTTGATGTTGAGAAAAACACATATGCTTAATGGCTATTTTTTCTGCTCTTCCAATGTAACCCTTTATTTCTTCATTAATCTAAATGGTTTTCACTGTTTTTCTTTTATGATTGTAGATGAAACATATAGGAGGCAAGTTTGAGTGCTTTTACAGTATAATGAAAAGGCACATTTGTTTAAATTTTAAAATTTATATTTTTCAAATACATTTCCTGCTCAAGATTTTGCTATAGTATTTTTGGTATTAGAAAATTAGTATTCTAAAATATGTATGAAAATAAATCAAATACCTTTATTTTTATATCTTATAAATAATTTAAGAGCTATTTCTTATATATCCAGTTGTTATATTTATTCCTCTTGAACTTGCCATCCATAAAATTAATATCTAAATTCTTTGCATATTAAATTATTACATTGGCTTCTTATCTACTGTCCTTTGCTGCTTATTATTTCTGAGTTTACAGAGTGTTTTACTAAAATCATGGTTGGTTTCTTTCTTACATTTGTTCTACTACAGTCATAAACACCTAATCTATCTGTAAGAAAACTGTCTTTTGTATAAATAATTGCTGATAAATAAAACCTACTTGTATTTCCTTATGTAATATTTTCAAAGTTCCACTCTTTGCTGTTGAATTCTATTAATATCTTTATATGTTTTATAAAAATAGTACATTTCCTCTTTAAGACTAATAAATCATGGATAAAGTGTTTAAAACCTGAAAAGCTTCAGGTTAATATTATGTATTGGATTAGTGGATGTGCAATAGATTGGAATAAAAGAGATATGAGCTCTAAATCCTCATCCTGACTTTAGAGAGCTTTAGCTGCCAATTTGGGCACAACCTTTGTAATGCAGTTGCTTTGTAGTAGTCTTATTGGTAATATGCAAAGGTTAGATAATCTCTAGGCCAGCTCTTACTTTTAATAGATAACGACAGTAATTTTCTGAATCCTACTTTATCCTATTTTAAAACATTTATGACTACAGTGATCAGCTAAGGTACCAAAGTTCAACAGATTCCCTAGTAACAGAATGATAACAGTTTTATTTTAGCCACAAAAATGTTGTGAAATTAAAATTTTTACATTGAGCATGCAGCTTACTGCACACTGAATTACAAACTTCTACCATGGGAGCTAATGCTTGAGAATTATTAACAGCAGCAGTTTTTATCTACAGGGCATGCTACAGGTGAGGTGGTGATTTCATTAGATCAGATAATCAGTTTTAAAGCAAGATATTGCTAGGAAAATTTAGGGAAACTGAGAAATAATATTGAAGATATTCTAAGTGACCCTTGAATTTCTGAGTCAATTGTTTAAAAATACCAAGAAGAAATGATGGAGTGTATAAGAGCTACTGATTTTTTTATAACACTGCATCATTTATAGCACTATTCAGTTCAATGCAATTTAATTCAGCAAATGTGTGTTCAATATCTATGCAAAGCCTTGCATTACAGTAGGCATTTGGAATATGCAAATTATGCATAAATATTACAGTGACAGGCAGGCTATTGTAATGGTTAAAAACTCAGATTTGGAGGCAGGTTGTATTTAATTCTAACTTTGCCCATAGCTGTGTGACCTTAGGAGATGTTTCCTAATCTTTAAAGCAGGGATAATAATAATACCTACTGATAGAATCTGGATCTGAGTACCACCTTTTGAATAAGCCCACCCACCATCACATAGAGACCCAGGTGTCATCTTACCTAGGCTACAAGCATTCTCCAGAGGACAAATCAGCAAGCCACCAGCCCACCTTTTCCCTGAGCCCTACCCTCAAAGAGCCCACCCAAAACCCTGACCATAAAAAAACTCCTGACCTGTTAGAGACCCCTTTCCTTGGTTCTACTGGCCAGGACAGAGGAGTCCCTCTTGGGTTTAGCAGTAAACCTCCTTGGACTGTTGAGTTTTCATCCCGCTCATATGGTGCCACAACCCGGGAGCAGGAGCCGAGAGCAGGGGCTCTTTAACAGCCTAGGAAGCAGTGGGCAGCAACACCGTCCTAGGCTAAAGCCTAGATCCTGAGAGCCTCCTGTGTCTCACCCCGTTTCCCTTCCCTCCCTCACCCAACACCCCCTCGCAAACTCTAGTCCAGAGACCATCTTGCCAGAATTCAATCTACACATCCACCACCAGCCATTAAGCCATTGCAGTTCCCAGGAGGGTAAAATTTTGGCCTCAGTGGCTTTCTCTTGGCACCGAGAGAAAATTGGTCCAGGTCCCCTTTTCCTTCCTTCCCCTTCCTCTCTGTTCTCCGGTTGAGAACACCACAAGGGGGACCTCCTACACTCTGGGGGAATGCTTCCTTTCGGTTTGCAGGACAATCTGGCTCCAGGGGCCTCCGGTTGGGAAACCGATCGCAGGGAGATGTCCCAGCAATGTGCTTCCCAAATCCCCGCCACCCTTTCTCACCCTCTCACAATGGGCAATTCTCCCTCAAAAACATCAGGATACACCCCTCAGCTCTCTCCTAATCTTTCCCAATTGGAATTAAAAGGAGACATTAAACAAAAAAAAAAAATTGGTCTTTTTCTCTACTTCCATCTGACTTCACTAATAATGGGTCACACTGACCAGCTGAGGGCAACTTCTATTTCTAAATTATCCAGGATCTTAGTAACTTCATCCAGAGGACTGGCAAGTGGTCAGAGGTTCCCTAAATCTAAGCCTTCCCCCTCCGTAAACAACCTCCCCTTAGTTCTTCACTTAATTCTGACCTCTCACTGAGAGTCCACCTCTCCAGCCTACCCTGCAGCCTACAGGAGAAACATAGGCTAGGGCCAAAACGTCTTTCTCAGCACAGCAGGTTGGTTTTTTTTTTTTTTCTCTTCTTCTTTTTTTCTCACAGCTGCTTGCCTCAGCCCAGGCAACTTTCCTAACTAGTTTGGTCATCAAACAAAAATCCCCTACCCCTACACTGACTACATTGTACCTTTACCCTCCTCTTCCTTCCTCTGTTACCCTCCACCTCATCGTCCTCCTCCTCCCCAACAGCCTCAGCAAAATCTAAATCCCTTCCCTATTGTCACTTCCTCTGAACACCCCTCTGCCTCCTCTTCTCTGATATTCACCAGCACGCGTGCCTCTTTTAACCCAACCCCCTCTCCTATCCCCCACCCCAGCCTCAAACATGCTCTCGCACTCTCGTTTCCCACCCAATACCTCCCCAGACCACTTCTCACCCTATCCTACCCCTAAGTAAGGTAGCATGCACTGAAAGGCCCCTTTGTGTTCATGTCTCCTTTTCAATTAATGATCTGGAGTCTATTGAACAAAGATGGTCCTTCTCAGAAAACCCTGATAAATTCAACTATGAGTGCCTCAGGGAAATTACCCAGGGAGCAGATGAAAACCTAGCCCTCTTTATGAACCACCTTCAGAGGCCATGATCAAAAACACAAACACCAGCCCTAACATCCCTGAGGACCTTTTTCTCCTACACCTCCACTTCATTTCCCAGTTTTACCCAGATATTCATGAAAAGCTCCAAAAATTAGAAAATGGACCCCAAACACCTGAGAAAGAGCTTGTAGACCTTGCCTTTCAAGTTTTCAACAACTGGGATAAGGAAAACAAAACTCAGGTAGAAAAACAGGCTAAAGCCAAATATCAGATTCTGGCCTCCCTAGTTTGACCTCCCACTGACAAGCCTGCAAAAGGCTCCACTCCACACCTGCCTCACAACTGTTTTCCTCTGTGGGAATCAGGGCCACTGGGCAAGAGCTTGCCCTAATCCCAGGCCTCCTACAAAGCCCTGTCTGAACTGTGCACAGTGGGGTCACTGGAATGCAGATCCATGGGTGACAATGGTGGTGGCAGGAAGTCCGGTTTCTTTCCTGCTGGGCAAAGGAGCCAGGCTCTTTGTGCTTACTGAATATTCAGGAGCTTTGCTCCCTTCCTCTATCTTGGTTGTTGGAATGAAAGGCTTAACAGAAACACCAGGCCAAACCCCACCTTTATATTGTTTCTTGGTAAATATTACTTTCCCCACTCCTTTCTAGTAATTCCCCCACTGCCCCACCCCCCTTCTGGGAGGAGATATCCTCCACCGCATGGGGGCAAGGCAGGCAGTTTTGATATGGTTCCAGAGGGAAGCTGCTATCCTGGGAGGGGACCAGAGCAGTAAATTGCTTATGTTAATTTTGCAGAATTATCCAGAGGACTGATAAGATACTTTTCTAACTCCAGATGGTACTGTTAAAAATTATTTGATTTAAAGACAAGCACTTGTAAAAATTAAGCATTCCAAAACTTCCAGAAATTCTGATACTGACTCAGCATTAATTCTAATTTACATTTAACTAAAACAGACATGTCCTTACGGTTATCAGCTAAGTTTACTAAAGTTATTTAAGTTGATGTTATCTGTTAAATCTTAAAAAAAAATGCTTAATAAGAGGCTTTGTCTAATGTTTGTTGAAGGTTTTGTGAGTAATCTAGCATGGTTGTTAGGAACGAGTGAACTACATAAATGTAGTAAGTAAACTTCTTAATAATAATTATGGGTTACAGTATGTATACTTAAAAATAGCTTAAGAATCTTTGTGGTAATCTGAAACCTTAAAGTTTTGCTAAGTTAAGTAATAAGTCAAATTAACGAATTAAGTCACTCCCAAATAAGATAAAATAATGACACATTAATTACTGAATCCACTTTTGGCTTCCTTGTTGTGGAAAGGCTAAAAACAGATTTGGGTGTATTAGTAAACATATTCTGTGCTTATTGAGGGATTGTGCTGGAAAGCACATTTCTAGAAATTATGAAATATGTCCATAAATTTGCCAATCTAAAGAATGCTAGTGTAACAGTTTGTAATAGCTTACTTCTCAGTGTTCACTAAAAATTAAAGTTCCTAATGGTTTTAAGTTCTAATTAAGACTTCTTGAAATAATAAAGAATACATCTCTGCATGATAGAAAAGATGTGTTTTTTGATAAGAGAAGGTATAAGGAATGGAAATTCATTTTACTGAGGGTAAAAGAAGGTAACTTCTAAAGTACAGCTGTTTATTTAAAGAGGGAGAACTCTGAATGTAAAAAGAAAGTTGTAGAAAGTTTGTCGAAGAATTTGATATGGTCATGCTGTGTGAGATTAAAGCAAATGAGTAGATATGAAGTACACAGCAAAATTAGAATTTTGTTTTCTGTTTGTTAAAAGGACGAAGTTTTCTTGAACTATTATTCTGCTCTTAATATTGAAAAAATGTGAAGGGTTTTTCTAATTGTATCAAAATGATTTCTCATGCTTAAGGTCTCAATGAGTTGTCTAAGTACTTAAGAAAATGAGATCTTAATAGTAAAAGAGCTAAAAGCTAAGCTGATATGTTACAGAAATACCCAAACATCCTTATATCAAAGGTCTCATCAAATCTTTGAGCATTGTCATTTCTCAGTCTTTTGTCATTTATAGTTACTGTTTTACTTCTGAACTAGTAAATAGATTCAAGCAGAGCAAAAATTAGTTACATAAAATTGAGTAAACTGAGGAAGGTGATTTTATTTATGCAAATGTCGCTAATTTCTTAAACAGAAAAACGAGTGTCTGTTTTAACCTTTTTCTCTTAAGCTAGCTTACAACAGTTTAGTAAATTATACCTTTAAAGCAGAATTGAAGCATTTATCTTTCTCTCTCTACCTGATCCCTCCAGAATTTAAAAACCCTCAGTGACTATTTTCATATTTTATGGCAATATTTTTATTTGCATAAATTCAATAAGAATCTGCTCACCTTGTGACTGGACCAATTGAAAACACTGGTTATATTACCAAGGCTTTGACTGGAAGGTCATATTTGAGACACATTCATAAACTCAGAAATAGCTTTAAGGAACTAAGATTGAATTTATGGAGCCAACAAAGCCTCTTGGAAGAATTGGCCTGGTCTTACTTACAGGGTTCCCAGAAGCCTTACCAGGTGAGTAAGGAAGGTCACTTCCTGGCGGGTGCAGGAACTTCAAACCATCTTGAGTCCTCAATAACAGAGGAATTCACCCAAATCTGCAGGCAAAACCTGATGATAAGGTTGAGAGGCCTTTAAAAGCTCAATCTGAAATTCCTTATAAAAAGTTCTAGCAAAGTAAATTTAAAAGAGCCTGTGCAATCAGTGGCTGTTCTTAGAGGCCAACTGTTTTAAAGCTAAACTTATTTTATATTAACAAAAATTATGGTAATTTTAGAAAGAAAGAAGAATTGTGTTTCAATAGTGCAGCCTTATCACTATTAGATACTAACACTATACATTGTAAAATAGATTAGGTCCTGGCTTCTAGTTTCCTAAGAGTGTCTGGCTATGACTCCAAATCTTTCAGTTTTCTCCCATCATTTCAATTAAAGTTTTACTATTTCTAATCCTCATATCCAACCATACATTCTTAATCTCCTTGTCTAGTTTATTTCCTCCAGAACAAAAATCCAACTCCAGATTTTGCTCAGGATTTCAATCCACCCTTACACTGATGAAGACGCACATCAGCAACTGCGCAACTTAGTTGACTGCTCCTTTTATGTGCCCTTGCCCAGGTCTGCCTCTGCTAAAATGGTTCCAAGACCCCTCCTCTCCCTGACAAACAGCAAGGAACTGCTGGACCCACAGGCAGGGACAACACCCCTTCTCAACAGGAAGCAGTTACAGAAGAGTGACCGATACCCACTTTTCCTTGAAAGATTTCAAGGGTCCACATTCCTTGAGGGGTGAATGAGGTGGGGCAGAGACATGGGGACAAGCATCATGATTAATTTTCTGGCCTATAATGAAAAAATGCTGAGATATAAACAGTATAGTAAGAACAGAAGAGACTCCATCTTAAGGTTAAGATTCCATTTTAAAAAGCAGAGAGTTGAGAGGTAAGATTCCTAACATATTCTCTGGTAGTCAGACAATAGCCCAACAGCCTACCTTAAGTCAGGGCAGGCAGTCTTAGCTGATATGTCCCCACTTCTTTGGCCAAGCACTACAAAAGGACCTCTAATCTCTCGAACTCGCCCCTAGCTGCCAGCTCCAATATGTTGATGACCTTTTGCTTTGCAGCCCCTCAAAAAATGATTCTCTATCCCACATTAGCTCCCTCCTTAGATTCTTGGAAGAAAAGGGATACAGTGTCTCAGAACACAAAGCTCAACTTGTACAGCAAAAAATCACTTACCTTGGTCTTGACCTCACCCCTCCCACTCACTACATTCCCACCTTCCAAAAACAAGCTATCAATAATTTCCCTATCCCCACTACAAAGTGAAATCTTCTTTCTTTTCTAAGGCTTCTTAGCTATTATAGACTCTGAATGCAAAATTTCTCACTCATTGCAAAACCACTTTATGAGGCCTCCCACAGGGATCCCCAAGAAAGGGTGCCAGAGACAGACTTAATCCCTGCTTCTTTCTGGGCTTTTAAGTGAACACTTCTCAGGACACCTGCTTTCACTCTACCTAACCCTAGCAAACCTTTCTTTTCTTAATCAGTCAAAAGGGACAGGTGTTAGGACTACTCACACAATCAGCTGGGGACTCCCTCCAGCCTGTTGCCTATTTGTCCAAACAACTTGACTTTGTGATAAAAGACTGGCCTCTCTGCTTACAGGTCCTAGTGTCAGCTGCACTCCTTATCCCTGAAGCCCCAAAATTGCCCTCCCCCAGCCCCTATAAGTACACACCTCACACAACCTCTCTGACCTTCTCAGCCAGTGGGCTCTAACCCTCCTCTCCAACCCTCGGTTACTTTCTGCCTCTCCTGGCCCCATTCGCCTTTATCACCTTCCTCCTCCTTTTCCTTCCCTGCTTAAGTAACCTATTCCAAAGATTTTTACAGATCAAATGGCAGCCATCTCCCAGGCAACTACTCAAGAATACCTCTAAACAGCTTTTCCGCTTCGAAGTATCAGAAAATCTCCTTCATCACCCCCTCTCAGCAGGAAGTAGCCAAGAAATGAACAGTGACCCATCTTCCTATACCCTTTTAGAGCCAGGAATGATAGAATCTGGACCTGAGTACTGCCATTCGAACAAGCCCACCCACCATCTCAGAGAGACCTAGGTGTCGTCTTACCTAGTCCACAAGCATGCTCCAGAGGACACATCAACAACTTTCCCCTGACCCCTCCCCTCAAAGAGGGCCATAAAAAGTCCTGGCCATAAAAAGCCTCTTGACCTGTTAGAGACTCTCTTTCCTTTGTTCTGCTGGCCAGGACAGAGGGGTCCCTCTCAGGTTTAGCAATAAACCTGCTTGGACTGTTGAGTTCTCATCCCTTTCACGTACCTCATAGGGTTACTGTGAGCATTAAATGAGTTAAAATGCATATAAAGTATTTAGAACACTTTGGTGACACAGTAAGATTTCTTAAAGCATTAGCTAACATTACCATTATGTACGTATGATACTTTTCTCTTGGCTTATTTACCATTTATTAGGAAAGGGTATATACATCTATCATTACAAAATGGTTATTAAGTTTACATATATTAGTAAGCTCTTTTTTGCCTAAATCGTATCCTAAATTCAAGGACTCAGTATCTCAAACAGCTACCTTTAAATCGTTTCATAATTTTATATTTCCTTACATTTTAAGCACTTATGAACTGCTCTTTATTATTTAGCATTCTTTCCATTAGAAAGATTTTAGTTTTAAAAATCATTGCTAAATATCATATATCACAATTAAATAAATGTGTCTTTGTTTTCTCAACTCTGTCCACTCCACTGCTTTAAGGTCAGACCTTAATACTGTAGCTTGCCTTGGTAATAATGTTTGCTTCATAAGGCATTTTCCCAAGGACCCAAAAGAGCTTTTATCTATCATTGAATCACTGTTCTTTCTTGACTAGGAATCCAAATAACATACTCTATGCCCTTAACATCAATTTGCAATAACTGAAAATGCTTTTAATCACAATTTGAATTGCCTTTTATAAATTAAGTAGCATTACCAAATAGCAACCCAATCCATTTCTACATATTTGTGCAACATTTCTATTGAAAATAAATAGCAGTGTAATCTAATAGAGGGATATTGAAAACACATTGAACATGGAATTATTGCACACCAACACACTCCTCTACTGTACACAGAAGACATGGAGTTTATAGTAAGATAACTAAGATATGCCTTAAATCTTACATACCACAGGTATATGCAATCTTATTTGACCCTGACAACAAGTCCATGGAATATGAATTAGTATTTGTATTCCCATTTTATATAGCAACAAGTTCAAGGTCAAAGCTATTTTGTCTGTGGCCAGAAGCCTAACAATTGCAGAGCTTTAACTCATTTTTTTGGACAGCATTTTGAATCTTTCTATTGTATTAGTATAGCTCTCAATGTTGGCAGCAAGTAGGATTATTTGATGAGCATTAAAAAATGAAAACAAAAACAAAAACAAAAAAAGCCTCCTGTGTCCTACTCCCATATTAGTTGAAATAGAATCTGAATGCAGAGCTGAGGCATTGATAGTTAAAAACAAACAAAACCAAGCAGCAATTAAACACTTTCCTAATTATTCTAATGTGTCAATCAATTTTAAAAAGCAATATATCTATAGTCAGGTTTTCAATAAATCTGGTTGAATGCCAGTCGGGGAGTCAGGCGAGAGGAAGATTCTGATATGTGGAACAAACCTCCTAGCCATACTGATATAATCAAGCATAGTGCATAGCTAAGAACTCGGTTTGAAGTGGGAGAGGAGAATGAAACAAGTCTGTTTGCCAGGAGGAAAGTTAAGAGTATGTGTGTCCCTAGGAGACACATGTGTTATTAGGGTAATGATTGTACTTGGCAAAGAAAACAATTGTTCTTTCAAAGACTGAAACATTCTTTACTGACTAATTTTTTGTCATTATTACTTGGGGTGTCTGACTTTTACATCACCTGCTCTTTCTACTCTATCTTGTATTTCCATTGCTCTCTCCACTTTTCTTTGCAACTTTTCAAATGAATTCCTTGCTTTCAATTTTATAGCATCAGCTTGCCCATGTTTAAAAATGCTCTGTAAAGAGTCTTGAAATCTTAGGGGAAAACATGCAATAGCAGTCTAATCAATCAACCACAGAATGCAGAACTGTGTTGGGACATATGCTTGGAGTGTTAATAAGAGCCTTGAGTACTCATTTGTCCAGACTGTGGTTTTTCAAGAAAAATATAGACAGGCAATCCATTCTGCTAAGGCTACTACAAGTTCCCTACTATCCAATAAGACATTTCCTTTCTTCATCCCAAATGAATTGTTTATACCTCTCTACTTGCTTTTACTTGGTCTAGAATAGCCCAAGTGCTTTTGTTTTGAGGCCTATTAGAGATGCAAATCTTAATGTTCCTCTCCTCTTATTCTTTAATTAGGTTGTCTCATTATTTCCTGAATGTGCTTGCATCTATTAACTTTAACCAAATAAGAAAGTCTCTGCTGATTATTTTTGAAAAAGTAGAATGGTTCCAATGGGTCTGTAGTTTATTCAAAGTTTTCTATGTATAGGTTGACAATATTTAATGTGCAAGCATTTTAGAGTTTACTCAAATGCTTGATGTCCTAAAGTTGTAACAAAGAATATTGTGTGGCTTAGGATGTTAGTAAATACTATCACTAAGAACATGTAGAACAAAAATTGTATTTGTGGGTCATTATATAGAAATTGTTGCTTACTGAGAAAAAAATATCATCTATCTCCAGATGACAAAAAAATACCATCTTCCATCTCCAAAAACCCTTGGAGAAGAAAGTTTTGAGAAAATCACTTAAAAGTATAAGAATAGTATGCACTCAGAAAGTCCAAGATGGTATAAGAAGACCCTGAACTCACCTCTTCATATGGACACAACCAATTTATACCTACATATAGATCTATTGCTCCTGAAGAACTGAGGGCTGATTGAACAACATCTGTGCAACAAATGATAGAGGGACCACACAGAGAATGGCAGGAGAGACAGTGACACAGTACCAGGGGGAACCCTACCCCCGATGCTATGGACTGCAGTAGGGAGGAATATCATAGATGGCCTCACGCATGGATTTGCCTCACCTGGGGCACAGTAAAGAAAACAGCTACTTAAAGAGCAACTAGACTAAGAGTGAAGGAAACCCATTTACTAACCCTAGAGTGTCCACCAAATGGTGGGAGAATTACTGAAACTCTCTTCCAAGTCAAAGGTGTTGATGAGTAACATTTTATTTCATTCCCCCTCTACCTGATAGGGCAGATGGGAGGGAGCCAGGTCCAGGTGCAGTAGCGAACTTGCCCCTTCAGTGAGCCCTGGAATCTAGCCCAGTCCAGCTCCAGCCATCACTAGGTGGTCCCCTGTCTGTGCCTGCTCCAACTCCATTAGTCCCACAAGGGCTTCCCTGGCATGGCATACACCAGGACAGCCCTGGGCTGCCGCCACTACAACTCCAGTCATTGCACCAAGATGGCCTAGGTGCAAAGTACCCAGGGACACCCCTGGCACACTCCCACCCCGGTCATTCTGTCGGGATAGCCCTGACATGAGCACCCTGGAACCTGCCAACCCACACCCACTCCAGGTCTAGCTGTCCCACCAGGGTGGCCCTCACAGAGGACGGCCCCAGTGCAAACACCCCAGGACCTACCTGCCCGCACTCGCTGCAACACCAGCCGTCCTGCCATGGCACCTGCTTGCATAGAGCACACTAGCACCAGGAATCCTGGACAAGATGAACCCAAGGAGGGCCACACCAAGGCACATAATGATTAAAATGTCAAAAGTTAAAGATACAGAATCTTAAAAGTATCAAGAGAAAAGCAGACGCTTACATAGAAGGGAAACCCCATAACGTTGTCAGCTCATTTTTCAGCAGGAATTTTGCAGGCCAGAAGGGAGTAACATTATATTTTCAAAGCGCTGAAAGGAAACAACTACATCTAATGAAAGAGTTTACAACTACAAATACTCTACCTGAAAAGGTAATCGTTCAGAATTGAGATTATAGAATTTCCCAGACAAAGAAACATTAAAAGAAGTTATCACCACTGTATCAGCCTTACAAGAAATGTTAAAGGGACTTCTTTATGCAGAAAAGCAAGGGGCATAACTACAAGAAAGAAAATTACTAAAGATAAAAATTTCACTGGTAAAATCAAAGATATAGTAAAGGTAATAGATCAATCACTTATAAAGATAATATAAGGGTTAAAAGACAAAAGGAGTGAAGTCAATTATTTCTATAGAAATTAGGTAGGAGGCTCATTAAATAAGAAGCTATAATTATGATATCATATACATAAAATCTGGTTTGTCCATCCCTCTACACCTCTTCCCTTTGACAACCACCAGTTTGTATTATATATTTATGAGTCTTTTGGGGAGTTTTTTGTTTTTTAGATCCCACATATGTGAAATCATATGGTATCTGTCTTTTTATCTCTGATTTATTTCACTTAGCATAATACCTTCTAGTTCCACCCATGTTGTGATGAATAGCAAGATTTCATTCTTTTTTATAGATGAGTAATATTCCATTGTGTTTATATAACATATCTTCTTTATCCATTCATCTATCAATGGACAGAGGTTATTTCCATATCTGGGCTATTTCAATTAACTTTCAGTAGTTCAAACTCATCTTGTTATGATAGCAATTTGGAAGTTAGCATTGAATTTTTTTCAAGTAGATCTAATTAAATGTTAATATTTTACAGTTCTATATGCTATATTTTGTTAAAATTATAAAAACTGATTGATAAATGCTATAGGGATACTCTCTTGCTATTTCCTAGAGCTACCATAACAATGTATCAAAATGTGGGTCACATAAAACAACATAACTTTATCGTTTGATAGTTCTAGAGATCCAAAGTCTAAAATCAAGACATTGGGAGAGCTATGGTCTAATACCTCTAGAGGAGAATTATTTATATCTTCTAGCTTCTAGTGTGTGCTGGCCATCCTTTGCATTCTTTGACTTGTAGATACATTAACCAGTTCTATGGCCATCTTCTTCCTCTGAGTCCTCACACGGTCAAGAGAGAAGCAAATAGTTACAAACAAGGAAAACCCCATAAGTTTGTCAGCTCATTTTTCAGGCCAAAAGGGAGTAACATGATATACTCAAAGTGCTGAAAGGAAACAACTCCATCTAATGAAACAGCTTACAACTAAAGATACTCTCTGTGCATGTTTTTCTCTCTGTCCAAATTTCTCCTTTTTATAAGGCCACCCAACCTAATGACTTCATTTAACTTGATTACCATTGCAAATGCCCTATTTCAAAATAAGGTCACATTCTGGGTTACTGGGGGTTAAGACTTCAAAATACCTTTTTGGTGGTGATACCTATCAACTCATAACAGCTGCCTAACATAATATGGGTGAGAAGAAATCAGATTAAGTGTCCTTGACAAATTTGACAATACCTTGAAATTTTTTTTCTTTAAATCCAAGCCTCTATTATCTTTTCTTTTTTGGAAATTGTCACTCCAAGTATTTATCAAAATTTGATGCTTCTATTAACCTGATCTTTCTCAGTGATCTTTTTGTGCTATTCATATTAAAAAGTTGGTTTTACAGAGCACCAGGTTTTACCTTTGAAAAGGATGTGATAGATTTATTTTTCCCAGAATGCACTAGATCAGAATAAGAAAGCTTTAAAACATTCTGGTCCTAAAAAATGATGTAGACACATACTTCTACCTACTGGAGTTGATGAGACATGGCATGCAGCTGCAGGAAGCACAGAGGCATTTCAGAAAGGAGGAAGCCATCTAACGCATATTTATCCTTTTCATTTTATAAAGTATTCAAATTCAGAATTTTAAAAATATTAATGTATATCATTTATACATTACTTATCACTGGTGTTTCTTTTGCTCCTTAAAAATATTTTTAATTTTTACTAATTCATAAAAATAAAGTATAAATTTGTGTACCCAAAACTGATAGTATAAAGAGAAAAAACTAAAGACCTAAGTAATCCACAACATAGTTGTTGAGTAAAATTTAAAATTTGTGATTATCTTTTCTACTATATGAACATGTTCATGTTCTTGCCAAAAAGTGAACATGAACTCCCAAAGGAGACGGACCCTATATTTGCTAGAGGATCTGGGTATGGGTGTACATGAGATTTTTCATCCTAAATTTAGAAGCTCACATTCCAGTAATCAGACATCCTAAAGACAAATAATGACACTGTAGCTGTGAAAAATCCTATATTTGATATATCAAAAGCATACTATGGGTCTAAGTACTGAGGTAATAGCTATCACAGATCTGGTTGTAAATAACCATTGAAAAATGTCTACACCTACAAAAAGTATGATCTGTAGATGTTTGCCTTCAACAATACAGTTCCTTTAAGTTAAATGTAGACTAAAAGTTCATTCCAATTTCATAAACCAAAAATGGCTTACGGAGTATAAACCTGTTTTTCTTGTATTGTCAGTGATTTTGTTTTCTTATATGCACTACATAGTCATAGAAGTATATTGTTTACACTGAAAATTCAGTGCTTTTTAATGCCTTGTATTAAAACTATATGAATTTGCACTTTAAAATTACTTATGACTCAAAAATAAGTGTTTCCTTTTAAGCAATGTACATTACTGTTCTCTAGTTTTCACATTCTCAGAAATCTATAGTTATCTTCACAATAACTATAACAAAGTCCAAAGATTCATCTTTTGAAATATAACATTGTAAATTTGTTTTGGGTCTTGAGGCAGGGAAAAAAGAAAAAAACTACATAAAGTTGTTCAATATATTAGTGTTCTTATATGTGGAAAAATCACATTGTGACCCAATCTGTCAGTCTCATTGGTTTCCAGATTGCAGCAAGATGGATTTTTCAATGCTTTATATAGCCTCGTCTTTCCTTACTTACTGCCATATGTTTCTACCTCCTCGGTTTTAATCAGTCTCCCTACACTGTCTGAACAATCAAAATTTGAATTGTTTCATAACTATTCAAGTATAGAGCTTTTTATGTTCCCTATGAAATTCACTGAGATTATTTCTAGGAAGGACAGGTGGCTTTCTACTGAAAAAATAAGTTCCTGTAAGCTATGCTTTTGATTTTTTTATCTAAATTAAATTGATGTATTTTGATAGTTAGCACATATTGATTTGCTATCAAATTATATTTCTGTGATGTGCAACACTTCATATAAACTGTTTCTTATAAACTGATATACAAGCATCACTCTACTTTGCAGTTTATGAGACTACTAAATCAATCACTACAAAAGGAGAATTTTTAAAGGAAAAAAAACTAGTTTCAAAAAGCCCCAATAGAGGCATATAAAAAAAGACTAGGGAAATAAAAAGGCAAAATAACCCAAACTGATTGTTTTTATGTGATGAAGTAGGTATATAGAAATATTGCTAACACAATACAAGCACCAAAGTAGTTTGGTCAAACAATTTTGGAATCATCTTTTGACTGTTTTGTATTCTTTGACACTAATAAAAAACTCAATTCAAAATCACTTTGATTTGCGTTTGTGTGTTTGTGTGTTCAAAAAGAATATGTTACAGAGTATATGGGCATAGTATAGCCTTAATATATCAGGTCCCATGAGTTCTTAGAACATTTGCTGTGAGCATGTAATTTTTTTAAAAGAATACTATAAACTTATTAAAAGGAGAAACTATGTCCTAATATGATGATACAGTTAAACGGTGCAGTTATTTATCTGATATGAGTGACTGAAAAGTGAGCAGGGGTGCCTGACAGCTCACTGTGACTGCCTTTCTCTTTTAGGAGTATATCATCAGTGTTCTTCCATAAAGGAAACATTTAGACTGTGAAAAAAAGAGGAAAAAAAAATTCCTATCACAAAAGGAAGCCCCTTTGCTATGTGTGCCCTCCACTTCACCCAGGAAAAATGAGTGAATGCTTAATTTTCAAATTACATATTTTAAAGTACAAACTTACTTAAGGTATTTAAATAGCAAATCAGACATTTAACATTCTCCAAATACATATTAAGGTCTTATGTACAAAACTTCAAGATGACTCAATATTAATATTCAAGCAGTTTTACTGCAAAAAATCCTGTTAAGTGACATCAATATAATGGAATAATATTTTAACTGCAATAAAAATTGCCAATTTCTGTCATTAAAAGTCCAACAATTACAAAATATTCTGACAAAAAGTCATTTAAAGTGGTTGAATTAATGGAGGCAGGAGAATAGAAAGAAGTAGCATGGAAAATTTGTGTACCATATGTAGAAGGCTATCTCCTCACAGGCACTGTAAATCCAAGTCAACACATAAAGATGATGGGAAGTAACTCTGGGCTCAGTATCAGAGTCGGTGACATACCCACAGAACTGCTGGGCCAGGAGTCCATAGCTTCCCCAAATATATAAACATCTTGCTGAAAATTGTTCCCTTTGTCTACAAACAGTGGTGTCTTAAGTTTAAATATCAAGTTAGATGTATTTGTAGTGTGGGCAAATGAACAGGAGATAGGGCCAACATGAATCATTAAAACTAAGGCTCTGGTTCTAAAAATCCATGGTTGATATCTGTTGGCTTAAGGCTAATAGATTGTTGTTATTATTATTAAAATTTAATAGTCACCTAAGTGGTTTTTGTACTGTGAGTATACCATGTTTTCCAATAGTACCCTGCCTATAAGAGATGGCTATATCAGAAATAACAAATTTTAAGGATTCAAATAATTTTCAATACATCTTAAAATTAGAGCTGTATGTCAAAAACTCATTAATAAGATGAAACTAAGTGTCACTATTGTAATTTAAATGATGTTTGATTATAGATATAAATTCTGGTTGAAGAATAATTTTATTATTGACATTGATGATCGGATCAAACATTTATCTGGGATTATTTAATTAGAGTTAGGAAAAATGTTCAAAACATTCCTCAACAATATTTTAATTTTGGAAGCATTTAGTATAATTTTATTTACACCCAAGCGGGATTCATTTCATGGATCTACTCTTAACCAGGAATAGAAAGGCCAATTAAACAAAGGATGGGTCATAAAAGTCTTTTTAGGAGAAGTAATATCTAAGTAAGTATTTCCCTAGCTTTGAGGTATTACTGACAAATAGCATATATTTTGCATTGTATGATGTGATTCAATGAGTTACAATGTGATGATTTAATATGATTTAATATACATCATAAAATGGTTACCATAACCAAGTAAATTAACATATACATTGTCTCACATAGTTACAATTTTTTTGAGTGAGGAAAGGACTTAAGATCCACTCTCAGCAGATTTCAAGTACACAATACAGTAGTATGAACTATAGCTACCATGCTGTACATTAGATCCCCAGAACCTATTCATCTTATAACTGAATGTCAACACTTGGACCAAAATCTGCCTAATTCCCTGACTACTTAGCCCATGGTAACCACCACTCTACTCCTGTTTCTATGTCAATTTTTGAATGAAAAAGACAAAAGATAGAATGGTTATAAATTTCAAGATGGACTTTGCAACACTTTTAAAGATCACATATTTAAAGGTACATATGACTGACTCAAAGAACTGGGATGGAATGAAAAATTGCATTGAATACTTAAAAAATGCGGGTTTCTGATTTGCCCTGACGTTAACTGTTGAATGATCTTGTCAAATGCAATAGTTTAGTAAGTAGAACATAGTAGAAGAGGATTGAAGTGACAAGATATAATTGATTTGGTCCTCAATTAGTTATATGTAAATAAAGGTCTCATGCATGATTACCTTCAGCTCTCTTATTCTACATGGATGTGTATTGAGTCACATACGTTTTCTAAGGAAAATTGTGAGAAATGGCCTGGTTTTTCACTCATGCATTTTGCTCAGTTATTGAACTGAATGCCTTTATGAATAAGGAGGAATAATTTTTGTCTTGTAATTAAAAAAATTTTTTTTAAGGAATTTTGTTAAGGAATGTGTGGCACACAATAAGGTGCATAAACATAAAATGTGCAATTTTTCACCCTTCACCTATTTCACACAACATTCCTCCCAACTCCTCTATGGCAACCATGAGTCTGTTCTCTGTGCTTGAGTTTATTTCAGTTTTGTTTTTTAGAATCCACATGTAGATGAAATCCTATGGTATTTGTCTTTTTCTGACTTATTTCACCTAACATAATATACCTTCTAGATCCATCTGTGTTGCAGCAAATGGCAAGATTTCATTCTTTTCATGGCTGAGTAATATTCCATTGCATTAATGTGCCACTTCTTTTCTATCCATTCATCTATTGATGAATTGATCATTTTTATGTTATTTCCATATTTTGGCTATTGCAAATAATGCTTCAGTAAACATAGGCACACATATAACTTTGAAGAATAATGCTTTTGTTTTCTTTGGTTACATACCCAGAGTTGATTTGTTAGGTAATATGAATTTCTACTTTCTTGAGAAAACTCCTTTATTAAGGAAGATATGTCATATAATAATTTACATACACAAAATGTAAAATTTGATAGATTTTGGCCTATAAAATTGTCATCACAATTAAGATAGTGATTTACACCCAGAAGTATCTTTTAGTGCCTTTGTAATCTCTTCCACTCAATTATCCCCAGCCCTCCCCAAGCAAACTCTGTCATTATGAGTTTGCATTATCTAGTTTTATATAAGTAGAATAAGACAGTATGTGCTCTTTTTTGTATTTTGCTTCTTTTACTTAGCAAAATTATTTTAAGAATCATATTTCTGTTTGGGTTTATCAATAGTTCACAAATGTTTTTTATTATTGGTGAGTTGTATTTCTTTGTATATGTAACTTAAAATATCTATTCTTCAACTGATGGATATTTGAGTTTCCAGTTTCTTGAAGCGATTACAAGAAAAAAAAATGGTGCCTTGTTCACTGGTATACAAGTCATACACAAGTGTTTGTATGGGTATATGCTTTTATTCCTTTCAGGAAAATACATAGGATGAATTGACAATTGCTAGATCACACAGTACATACATTCCACTTTTAAGAGACTGTCAAACTATTTCCAAAGTGGTTGTACTGTTTCCATATCCACCAGTAATGGGAGCTCCTGTAACTCCAAATTCTCACCAAAATTGGTATGATCAGGCTTTTAAATATTCTAATGTATACACAGCAGTATCTTGTTGTGGTTTAAATTTGCCTTTTCACAATAACTAATAAAAAATTGTCATGTATTTGTTTGCTATTCTCATATTTTCTTGGCAAACATGTACCCTGCTTAAATATTTTGTTTTTTTTCAACTGTTTTCATTTTTTCATCAGCAAATAAGTACCTTAACACATATTTATTTTGCAAAAATTTTTTTTCATGGCTTTTATTTTAGTTCTATTACTATTTCAAAGAATGGTTTTAATTTTAAAGAAGTCTAATTTATCAATTTATCAATTTTGAGGGACCCAGCTTTTAGTGTCATATTTAAGGACCCTTTGTATAACTAAAAATCATAAAGATTTTCTTATATCTTTTCTGATAGAGGTGTTATGGTTTCATGTTTCACATTTTGGTCTATGATTCATTATGAATTAATCTTAGTTTAAGTTGTGTGGCATGGATCCAGGTTAAATTTTTACATATTGGTATGTTACAATTCCAGAAGCATTTATTAAAAGGACTATACTTTTCTTAGTTACCTTGAAAACTTTCTGGGAAAAAAAAATCAGCTATCTATTTATGTGTGGGCCTATCTGCACTCTGCTCTAATATAAGGTATACAAATGTTCAGGATGTCTTTTTAACAAGTTGACTCCTTTATATATAAAGTGATTTTATTGATCCCTATTAATATTACCTGTTATCAAATCTATTTAGTTTTAATATACCCTTTCTAGCTCTCATTAGTGTTAGGGTGGTATTTTTCTATCCTTTTATCTTTAGTTGGCATGTGTCTTTATATTTAAAATTAATTTCTTATAATCAACATATAGAATAGCATTTTTATCTGATCTAGGGTATTTGGACCACTTACATTTAACGTGATAATTATATGGTTAGGTTTAAGTCTACTATTACAGTGTTTTTTTCCCACCTATCCTTTTCTCACCTACCCACCTTTGCCTCACCTATCCTTCATTCTCAATTTCATCTTTTCTGTTTTTTTGGATTATATGAGTATTTTAATAATTTTAAACACCTTTGTTGACTTATGTTTTCTTATTTTAGTAGTTGTTCTAGAGTTCCCAGTATCTTTTACTTACTACATTGCACCTTTAAGTGATACTTTAAACTTCACATTAGGAACCTTACAATACTATGTATAAAATTCTCTGCTTTTGACCCTTATGCTACTGTTGTAGTAGACTTTATTCACATGTATTACAAACCCCACAACAGAGTTAGTTTTGTATGAATGGTTTAAAAGATTTTTTTAAAGTTTTAGGTATTGACCCATGTAGTTACCATTTCCTATTTTCTTGTTTTTTTTTTTAGATCTATAGCTCCATTTTAATTTATTTTCTTTATTCCTGAAACTCTTTAATAGAACATTCTGCTGGTGGTGAATCTTTCAGCATTTAGAGGTCTTTTGTTTTCCAGAATTATTTTCAATGGGTTTTAAAAAAATCTATGTTGTCAGGGTTTTATCTTTCAGTAGTTAAAGACACTGTTCTACTCACTTGGAGACACAAATCAGCTGGTACCCTCAACATTTTCCTGTTGTAAGGAGTTCTCTCTCATTATCTGGGCTACTTTGAAGGTATTCTCTTTATAATATGCCTTAACATAGTTTTCTCCAATTTCTTGTAGGATTCACTGAGTTTGTTGAACTTGATCATTTATTGTCAAAAATTTTGGAAAATTTGAATTTCCTTAAATAGTTCCATGACCCCATTCAAGTCTCCATTTACCTGTATATTAGGCAACTTCAAGTTGTCCCACAACTGATTGATGTGCTGTGCATTTAAATTTTTTCTTTCTTTCATTTTGTATAGGTTCTATATGTCTTCCAGTCACTGATTTTCTCTTCTGCAATGTACTTTATGTCATTAATCCCATTTGGTATATTTTTTTATTTCACACATTGTGGTTTTCATGTGTACCAGTACGATTTGGAGCTTTCTTGCAATTTCCCATATCTCTCAGCTTTTTGAACATATAGAATATGATCATAATGGCTGCTATAAGTGCTCCTGTCTGTTAATTTTAATTCCTATATCAATTCTGGATCAGTTTCAATTAACTGATTTTTTCCATTAATAATAGGTCCTACTTTCCTATCTATTTTGGTGTCTGGTAATTTCTTATTTCCTATAAAACAATGTTAATTTTATCTTTTGGGGGACTGGATATTTTCTATTGCTACAAAAATTCTTCAGCTTTGTTCTGACAGTTAACTAGAAACAGTTACATTCCTTTTGGTCTTATTTTCAATATGTGTTCATTAAAACCAGAGCATTTTTTAGCCTAGGGCTAATGGTGCTCTCTCCAATACACTACACCTTACAAGGGTTTCTTGTTTGTTAGATGAGATACTATTCCATATCCTCTGTGAGCACACCATTTCCTCTAATCCTTTCAGGCAGCTTTTTCCTGCTAGGGTGAATTTCTTCACACATGTGTTACCAGTCCTTGATTCAATATCTGGGCAGGATTCTTTGCATATCTGAGTTCTCTCTTTGTGCATATGTATCTTTCCTCTCCCATACTTTGTCCTGTTACTATTGTTTTGGCCTCCTTAGACCCTCAGCTCTGTCTTCTCAAGGCAAAGTCTGCTGAGCTCCACCAGGGTTTCCCTTTTCTCAACTACAGCCTGAAAACTCCATCAAGGCAGAAAGTTTGGTCAATCAGCTGGGTCATCTCTTTTGTTTATTGTCTCTTAAAGATCACTAACTTTCATTGCTTGATCTCCATTATCTTAAAAACTAATATTTAAATTAGTTGTTCCTTCTCTTCCTTGATTTTTTCAGTTGGGAATAAAATCTGGCACTGTTTTTCATCTTGGTTGGATATAGAAATTCTTTGTTCTGTATATTGACATTAAAAATCTTCTAATATGAGCTCAAATTTTAATCTCACCTACTTTATTCAGAGAATGAATTAGACATAATTTTAAGACTTTTTGAAATGATTCATAAATTGAAGTGTAATTATTTATCTTGTTTTTTATCAGTATTGAAATGTTTTCATTTTAATTCTTAGTATGTTATTTTTTATATAATTTCTTCACTAAAAATCAACTTTTTGAGGGTTCAGTTCCTCTCTAACCACACTGATGATTTATTATTCCATTATATCAGTCTTCTGTAGGTTCAAGATAAATTGGGATATAACTATCACTTATTCAAATACCAAAATTAATCCAATTAAAGGAAAAAATTCAGCGATAAGAAAGGACAAGGACATTATTCTGGAAATTTCTTCAACTTCTTTTTTATTTTCCATGTTAAGCTTTATAGGAATACATAGATGGCATGAAAAAATTTCAGAACAGTTTTATATTATCCCAAATAAAGTTATTATTAATCTTCACCGTGGCTCTTTCTAAAAGTTAAAGACATATTTAGGATGAGGCAATACTGGGAATGGCAAAAAAAGTTGCTTTTTATACTATTTAAGATATTATTTAAAGTTAATATGTTAATTCATTTATATTCTTCTAGAATCTCAAAATAATATTCAAAAGGCAAAATTCAATACCCTTGTTCATTTATTTTTTTTGAAAAATTGTATATGCATACTTAGCCATAAAATCATGGCATTTAAGAACTTGTTACACAAAGATTATCTAGCCTACTAATTTTTATCTGTAGATGAGGAATTTATAGCCCAAAGATTGTCTCACTCAAGGCCACAGAGGGAGTTAGGGACAGAATCATTCATTCAATCAACCAGCTATTCACTGAGAAAGGAACTGGTTCGACAAAGATGAAAACAATAGTCTCTGCCACTATGGAGGACCTTAAGCCAGAATTATAGAAAAATGACAAAATATGTGTATGGACATATCACAGGGTTGTGTGGGAGTTTGTAGGGTGGGGAAGTTCAGTGCTCAGGTTTTCGCAGAAGGGAAATACAGAAGCCAAATGTTGAATGATGACTGAATTTAACAAGAACAGGTGAGGAGAAAAAAGTAATCTAGGAAATAATTGCATAGGCGAAAACCAGAAATTTAGAAAGAGCATGCCACCTATGAATATTGCATGCAATTTAGTAATATTGAGGCCAAGAGCTGAGTCAGGTGAGTGATGGTGTGAGATGAGCCTAGATAGGTAAATAAGCAATGAAAGACCTTTACGTTTCTTTTTTTTTCCTGGAAGGATACAGAGAGTCATTGAAGCAATTCATATTAGGTAATAATACTAGAATAAGCAATACATTTCAAAGTCAAGCCTGAATTCAGGCCCTAAGGAATACATTTTACACAGGCTTATTTACATTAAATACATTTTTCTTGGTGCAATGTCTTCAAAATCTTCAAAATTATCTCCTAACAGAACTTTTTCTTTTTCTGTAAATGCCTGCCACTTACACTAAGCAGGAGAATTGTTAAAACAGGGGACAGGAGGCCTGGATAGTGGGTACCAATAGTCACCCTAAATCATAATTTCAAGATAATAGAACATGGCAGTAAACACATACACATTAAATTTTTCAAGTCATTGCCCCAACTAAAATAATCCATAAACCACTTTAATGAAATGTACATATTTATCCACTAAGAATAAAATCCATATTATGTATGCCCGTGTATTTATTTCAGAACACTTTTGATCATACTTTACAACAGGAAGTATTCTAACTTTTCATAGTTAGAAATGGAGATACAGTCATTTTCTTTTTTAGCCACAGTTACTTAAACATAGTAGAAATGCAATATTTCATTGTGGACTATTGAACAAATGAATAAAGAAATATGTATATTTAATTAACTGTAATATAACATTTTTTCACATTTCTATATTTATCTACTGAGTCTTTATTTAGAATTTTAAGTGATCTAAAGATAAAAGTTTTTCAATGCCCATTATTTAAACATTAGACCACTCTTCATATAAAACTCTACTTTCATTTTTATTTCTTAGATATTTTCATTTTAAAGGTAGAGGGACTAGAGAGAGAAAAGAAGTGACTTAGAGAAGATAAAAGTTGGCTTCTTTCCTTAGAAAGAGAGGTAGTCATAGTCATTTCCCTTACCTTGACCCTCAATAAATCAGTGAAAGAGTCATCATTTATTCTAGTGACATTACACTAAATATATAACAACCAGTTATTCTCGTCAATTGAATAAGATTATGAAGAAGAGTTTCTTCTTTTTAGTAGAAAGATTATAAGCAACAAGCCTGAGACAACTAGTGGGAGACGTGAAGGCAGGTCTGTGTGTATGTGTGCATATGCGTGTATGTGCATGTGTGTGTGCATGTACATGTGTGTGCATGTGTGTGTGTGTTGAGATAGGCAAGGCTAGATTTAGTTTCACTAAAGATTTGGTGAAACAGCATCCAAGTAAGAGATTTCTGAGGCCCAAGTAAGGAGTAGAGCTTCTTTGATTTGGTATTTTCCAAACACAGGTCAGTTTCCCACACTCAGAACTTTGCTGTTAGTTGCTTTGTTTATGTTCTCCCCCTTATCCTTTCTCTAGAAGTGAAATAAAATGTCCCTTTTCAGATCCTTGTCTATATGGAAATCTTGAGTTAAATGTCCTAACTCATGCTCAGAGCTTATGCTATAAATTGAAGAATGTTTAAAGAAATAGACCTGAACAAAACATACATATGTTAAAGATTTTAATCTAATTTTATGGTATAGAAACTAATCTTATTCTTGGTTTTAATGCTTTTGGCCAGTGGATTCAATTGTTTTTCTTTTTAAATTTATGATCACTCTAACCCTATCCACTCATAAGCATTAAATACCCATCCCACTTAACTGTTAATTCTATTTCACTCTTAACTCTCTTTAAAGCAGCCAAATGTATTGATTTAAGATGAATATTTAGCATATTTCCCATATTTTAAAGCTAATAACCATGTGAATCAGTATATTTCTATGTTTTCTTTTTCCAAGTCTGAAATTTTTGTACTTTTCATTGCTTATAAATAAATAGAAGCAATGTTGTTAAAAATAGGGTGGTGACACATGTAGTAAATGATTGACAAAATCCCTTTTTGTTCCACAGAAAGTACATGATTATTACATGCCAAATTGATTAGAGCTAATTCACTCTGGAAAAATTGTTCAGATTACCTATTAAAAATCTGGTCATTCACCACTGACACAGATCTGCTTCCATTAATGACTATTCTGGTTATGAAGATGAGTAACATGCTTTCATTCTAGAAAATTATAGGGGCAACTATGTGTTTAAATCCATCATGGGCTTCCTGAAGTCATAGCAATCAGAAATGGAAAGGACTGTTTGGTCAGCTCCCCTATCTTTAAGTCTGGGCAGGCTTTTATCCTTGAGTAAATTCTCTAGTGTTTTGTCTAATCTGGTTTTACATAACTCAAATGGAAAACTTGGAAGACTTTACCACAGTCTAAAAGATCTCCCTGCTGGGAATCGTTATAATGATAATAATCATACTGTTGCTCTGCTTAATTTCCTAGTCATTTTATCTATGCCTCTTGGGAAGAGCCTTGAGCAATTCCACACACACTCCCATCCCCTTGCTGTACCACCATTCAAATGATCATAAATGTTCATCATGCCCAACTTAACACATTTAAGCATGTTTGGCAAAATGATTTGGATATCTCTGAGCAAAATTACTTGTGCCAATCCTTCTAGCATCTTTGAAATTAATGAGAAACCTAACAAATGAAGATGAACTTCTAGTAAAATATAGAATTAATGATCTTTAGAACAAGAGCTCTTTTGAATATTTGAAATTGGAGTCAAATGAATTCTACTAATTATTTGCTAAAGATATGAAAAAACATGAAATATGCCAAGAATATCTTCAGACACATCTCTGTTTGTCCATTTTTCCTGCTCTGGCTTCCCTGGACTCATGCTATTTTTTTTTTTTTTTGTATTCTGATAATTTATTCTTCAGAAAATATTTTTGATCTATTCTTAGCATATAAGTTGATTGCAATATATATTTTTAAATTATAATACAGTAAAATTGACTTTTTTTGGTATACGGTACTTTGAATTTTAACATTTATTGTAACAAATGTATATGGTCATATATTGATTAATATAATCAGGATACCAGACAGTTCCATTATCTCCAAAAGCTGCCTAGTACCATTCTTTTTCAGTCACCCTTTTTCCCTGCCTCAAGCCCCTGGCAACCACTGGTCAGTCTTCACGACTATAGTTTGTCTTTTGAGACTGGTATATAAATAGAATATAGTGTGTAACTTTGAGTTGCTCCTCCCTTTTAGATGTTATCAATAATACTTCTACGAACATTGTTGTTTGAGTATTTAGTTTCCTGTTGTTGATTCTTTTGAGTATATACCAAAGAGTAGAATTGCTACATTATATGTAAATTCTATTTTTTCATTAGCTGCTAGCCACCTTCCCAAAGTGTTTTTTGTCTCAAACATCCCTCCTCCCAATGAAAAAAAGACCTCTATAATGAACCCACCAAGTGGCTGCCTTGTAGATTGTAACCATATGAGCAAAATGACTTGGAGTGTCAATGCCTATCTAATAAACATTTACATTGAATATGATTATTACAACTTTAATTCCATAAAGCAATAATGTAAGAAATCCAAGTAGGATAGAAAATTGATAGGAGGTAGGGGCATTTTTAAAAAGGTCATATGACCAGGATGAAAGCTCCTTGAGCACAAATTGTTTCATTAATACGCCTTAGTTCCTAAATAAACACATACAAGTCCAATGAATAGAGAGTTTTTCTTTTAATCACTCAAATCACAACTAGTAGGCAATATCACTTATTGCTTAACATTGTATCATTGATTACAGAAATATTCTTGAGCTAACATAGCTATCTTCTCCACTCATTATTCAAACACTAATGTTGCAACAAAGACCCAGGCTTTATTGTGGGAAGGGAGTAGCTATGAGAACCCAGCTGTGGTGCAAGGGGAAAATTTGCCCATTATCAGTTAATAACTATTCTATAATCTTAATATTGTAAAGGAGAGTTAGAAGAGAATAAATAAAGAAGTCACCCAGGGACTGTCTGGAAAAATGTCTTGGTCTGCCTAAAAGGGAATATACATCATAAACTCTGGGAATTATGTGATAAATGTTTACAGTGGTAAAGTAGATCTCAATAATGAAGCCATAAGGTCAATGACAACATAATTCAACTTTCCGTCTTAGCCAAAAGAAGCTTACAAAACAGTTTATTCATTACCAGATAAAGGAGAGGGGCTTCCTAGGCCTGGAGCTTTGTACTCAAAATAAGTTATAGCTATGTTCTTTGAAAGCAACAGTTTTGAACGGATGACTGGTGACTGTCAAACATGCAAAAAAGAAAGTGAACTTTATATCAAATTGCATCTTTTTTTTAAGAAAAGAAAATTCAGTAAAATCAATCTTCCATGATCTAGTATATTTGAGAAATGAAATACAGAATACCACATGGATTTTCACTCATTTTATTTACAAAGGGACATGTTCAAAGAAAGCAGGACATTTAAAATAAACATCCATTTTAGCAGTCACAAAGCTTTATAGCTATTGTCAAAATCAGAAGACTTAAAATGGGAGGCTGTTTTATGTTCAAAGTATAGCAATGTTTGATCAATTAGGATTTACAGAGATGGAAATCAGTTTCTTTTATTTCCACTACTAAGAAAAATATGTATGAATTTTTATAATAGGATCTGTCAGTTGTCCTAAGTGCTGACCATCTCACTTAGATTGCTGAGACCAGTATGGGGAAAGTTTCCAGTCAAAGCATTCATTGTGATAGGGTAGGATTGGAGGACTATTACTAATGTCATGGGACATGATTAAAAAAAGCTCTAGGTTTAATCCCTTCTGGCTTTATTGAAAGAACTACCAAAGTGACATAGTATCTTAACCCACAAGCAGATTTATTATGGTGGAAATCTCTCTTGCTTTGTATTTAATTAGCTTAGTCTGTGGAGGGAAACTAGTAGCAGGGAAATCTCTCACTCTGACACAAAACATTGAACAATGAACCATACTTCAAGCTACTAAAAGAGAGGCAAGGACATTCTAATGAATTAACTGTTAAGGAGAAAATATGGCTATTAGATCATATCTTTAGAGCAGGAACCTATGCCTACATCTTTATCATTTAATGCAAAAGCTTCTGGTTACCCAATTTTGCTTGGGATACTAAATGGGAAAACAGGTTAAATTGTGGCATATTAGGATTATTGGTATTACTGTATCTGGATCCAAATTGTTATAAAACTTAGTTATGGAAAATTAACCATAGTTTATTCTGTATATATCTGTCATTGTTGAATTACTTGCAATGCCAACAGCAAAATAGACTGAACATTATATATCAAATAATATAAAAAATTTGATCCATAAAACAAAAAAAATCAGACTGCCCACATTCTTCGTGGATTCATCAAGAAAATTAATAAATTGTATCCAACTCACAAAGATCATAAATCAGAAGGATTTGTTCAGTACATACTAAAAGTAAAAATAAATATACAAGATAATTTAAATAAATGTGATAATCCAATATCACATTGAAAAAATAGATTCCTGAATGATTTTTTTTACCATGTTATCTCAGAAACATAGTATTTTCAAGGAAAGATGTAATTTTTTAAATCATCAGCACAGATAAGTATTTTAAACATTAGAGAAGAAAACAAAACAAAGCAAAACAAATACTAAACAGTGAAAGAAGAGTCATGAAGAACAGCCATAATACTCAGAATCAATCTAGCAAGATAAAAAAAATCACATTTTTGAAAAAAAGACAAAAATGTGGATGGATCACATATTATCTCAATTAAAATCTCTTCAGAGTTTAAGTAATCGACAAGTTCTATTTGTGCAGCTTTAAGTTCAAGAGACAAATAGCCAATATAATCTGGAAGAACAACACATTTTTAGGATTTATAGGATAATTTATCAAGACTTACTTTAAAGTTAGTATTAAGAGAGTATAGTATTGCACCAAGAATAACAATTAAACCAATGAAACAAAACCAGAGAAAGTCTGTACCCAATCTCACCGAATACATGTAAATCAATTCCAGGTATATTAAAGATTTTAATGTGAACTAATAAAGTTTCTACACACCATAGTTTCTAGAAGCTAACAGATAAAAAAGAAAAAAGAAACATTTCATCTTCACCTCACTAAATTAGTCAGTTATTATTTATATTAAGGATTCCTTTTTCAAATAGGGATATCATTAAGAGATTCTAAAGGCAAATCAGAAAGAGAATGTTTTACACTCCATATATCAGCAGTCATCAGGATTTTGAAAATAAAAACTGCAGTAAGATGACAATAAGGGCCTACCATAGTTGTTAAATTTGAAAAAACAGAAAATGCTAAGTGTTGGCAAGGATGTGGAATAATTGGAAAACATACTCTACTAGGGAAAAACTGCTGAATCTACTAAAAGCTCAACATATGGAGATTTTATGAAGAAGCATTTCTATTTCAGAGCATATGTCAAACATGGGTCTCTCCCTATGCATAACATCAAAGAAACATTGACAAGAATTCCAAAGCAGGCTACTGTCACAGAGCTTAATATCCATTAACAAACTGGATAAATACTACCATTTCTACAATAGTAAAATTGATACTGCACAACAAAAATTAACAAAATACTACTACTTCCCACAAAATGGAAGAATCTCACAAACATACGCTGAGCAAAATAAGACACCCAGAAGAGAGTATGCACATAAAATCCATTTATGCAATAAATAACATCAGACAAAACAAATTGATTTTGATGGAATTATGGTAAGGTTTAACTTTAGGCAAAAGCGTCAGGTACTGCCTGGAGAGGACTTAGCGCGAGGATGGATCTGAGAACATTCCACTTCCTAGTGGCAATGTTTACACGGGAGTAAAAAGTTTACCTACCTTTAAGATGGGGTACAGGAGACAAAACACCATACCACGACCAATACCACAGCCGTGCACCAGTCGCTTGTCCCTTGGTACATGCATGATGACAAGAAACAAGCTGGTTAGCACAGTTCAGCTCCGAGAATCCCTGCAGTTCTGAGGTTCCTTCACAGCTCTACTTAGTTTGGGCCTTCTGATATGTGTTACTATGAGCTTTTATAACCCCTCAGGGATAGGAGCCTTCCAGCCATTGTTTATTCAGCTGCATTCAGTCAATCCCACTATGTAAACCTTTCAGCGGTCAGTATAGCACTTGGTTTGGTACATCAGCTTGGAATTGATACTAAACTCCTAAGGATTAAAACAAAATGATTCTAGGGTATTTGGCTCAAGGGTCAAATTCTTAGAATTTCCAGAGCCTGAAGGAAAGGCCACCTATTTTCTTTCTTTTCCATTCATACTTAGTTTTAAAGAATTACATAAATTTAAAATATAATTCTTTTATTACCTTAAATATCACTGAAAATTACTACATTTTTCTTAAAATTATTTTACTTTGTGTCTCACCTGAGGGCTTCAGCCCAGGGCACGTTCCCTTTGGATTCGTCCAGACTAAAAAATGACGATGGAATGTCGGGGTAAAAGGATTTACACCTGGCTTTATTCTCCTGGTAGCGGGTCAAACACTAGAATTCCATCTGCCTGTGTACAAGTCTGCATGAAGTAAGCAGGCCTCTGCCTCTGGGCCTCTCCACCACCTCGCTGCCCTGAAGCACTGAGCAGAGCTCTTTATATAGAGTCAATAATAAGGCATTGCCCACACATGTGCAAGCCTGCGCCTGTGAGCACTGCACGTGTTCAGTGGGCAAGCAGACCAGAGTCAGGTGAGGTTTGTTTTGGAAATCAGAGGTTCTACTCTAAACATATATGATTGATTTCAGTTTTGTTTGTTGTCACATAATAAATTGTTATTGCATAATTCAGATTAACACTAAGCATATATTATTTTTATCGTCTATAAACTAGTGATAAAATATTTTAAAACATAAAAGTACTTAGAACAGTATTATAATATTTCATCTTAAAAGAGTATTTTCTATCAGCTTTCTTTGATAAGCTATATGTAAGGTATTTAAAAGGCTACAGTTACTGAGAAGTATAGTATAGTAATCTTTTGAATATACACCAATTTATAAAGTATCTCATTGGATTGGTTAGAAGATTCCTGTTTAGATATACTTTTTTAAACAGTATGGTTGATAAATTTCTGCTGGAGAAACACACATTCTTACAGCAAGTCCTTAGCTGTAGAATGCCATGGGATTTTTTTTAATACTAGTAGAGCCTTATTATTCAGTGAGAGTTGTTTCTTGAGCATCCCATGATACCACAGAGCTGGGAAGCTTCCCTCTTTGTCTCAGCCCTTCTCTAGGCTTGCTCATTGATTTAACTGGTACCACCACGTTTTCTAGTTGAATGGCATTATGCCCCAGCTGCTCCCACTCTATACCAGATTGTTACATTTTATAACTATTGTTCTGGAATTCCTTCTGTTTAGCACCTTCTTGCATTCACAGAAGTACCATGCTTTCAGATTTTTAAAAAATTATATAGTGACCCTTATGTTGTCTCTCCTTCTGTCATTTTTTTTTTACCCAACTAGTGATACCATATAGCAAATGGTGTGAGGAGGAGGGGAAAGTAGGTGTGAGAAGGGAAGCAAGAAATTTGGACAAAGCAGAGATGAAGATGTCAGAGTATTTTCATATATTAAAATAAAATCTATTTGCACAGGGAAAAAATATCCCAAAAAAGAGTGAAAGTTCCTATGGCCAGGAATCTCACCTGACCCTGGTTGGCTTGTTCACTGCACACATGGGCAATATATTGTTATTGACTCTATATAAAGAGCTCCACCCAGTGCTCTGGGCTGCAGATCTGCCAGAGAGAAGAGGCTAGAGTGGCAGTACCGAGGACAGAGACTGAGACGGCTGCAGGGGCAGAGAGGCCCAGAGGCAGAGACGGGTTTGCTGCATGCAGACTCGCTCTGAGTGGATGGGATTATAGCCACTGACCTGCCACAGTGGGAATAAAGTTGGGTATAAGCCCTTTCACCCCAAGAACGCTCCATTGTCATTTTTTGTTCTTATTGAATCTAAAGTGAGCTTGCCCTGGGCTGAAATCCACTGGCAAGACAAAAGTCAGCAAAATTTGCCCTCTTTTGGTTGACAGGTCATTGTGATTTTATTCATGTATTTTAAATGTATCTCTCATTTCTTCCAGCTATTATCATTGAAAATGTATACCTAATACTTTTTTAAAAATAAATTTACTTTTAGTTTAGAACTGTGCTTTAAACTGTTATTAGTTTATTTAATGATAATTTTACCATACTAAAACTTCAAATCTGAACATTTGGATAGTCAATCTTTTATCTGATTCACATAATACTTTTTTTTCTTTTTCTTTTTTATACTGGGGTACATACAATACAATGCAGAAATCTTAGAGTTTAGTTTGATGTATTTTGACATGCATTACCATGCAACCATTGCCCAGATCAAGATATCAAGCATCCTCACTAGTTCTGTCCTCCTTCACCTATTTCACCCATCCCCTCACATCCCTCCCCAATGGTAAACACCAGTCTGTTCTCTGTGTTTGAGACTATTTCAGTTTTGTTTGCTTGTTTTGTTTCTTTGAATCCATATGTAAGTGAAATCAATGTATTTGTCTTTCTCTGTTCGACTTATTTCACTTAGTATAATATCCTCTAGGTATTTTTTTTTATTTAAACTTTCCTTTCATGCCTTAACCATCATAAAGTCAAGCTTAAGGGGATAGTTATGAGACAGCAAATGATTGACTATGTGAAGTGGAAGGCAAGGAAATGAAGTTCATTTAGTTTAGCATAATCTGAAGTTTAAAAGCTTACTATAAAAATGGGAACTTGAGCTTCAGCCCCACCTATACTCTTTCTACTCTTGTCTGCCATACTCTGGAAAACATACTTTCAAACACATACCTTCTGTTTGACCAAAAACTTTTAGAAATTCATTAAATCGGTAGATAAGTATAACAAGAAGTAAAGATTTCTGAATGAATTGACCATTAAATGAAAAGGCTAGAAAGCAGGGCCACATGTGTATTGACTAAACTGTAGAGAAAAATGTATTTCTTAGCTATCTGTATTAATCCTGACATTGTTATGCCAGCATTTGAATCGGTAAAGTTCTTCACATTAAACAATTCTTACAATATCACATACTAAACATTCTGCTTCAGTTTAGGTAAGTAAAATAAATTAAGCATACCACTTTTTCTATTTTTGTTTTGGTATTATCATTTAAGAAATTCTTTATATTATTTATCTATTCCTTAAAATGTTATTGCAATATTTCTCTTCTACATTTTACATTTTTATTTTACTTCTATAAAAAGTCAAGTGTACTAAAGAGAACCCCAAAACCAAAATAACCTCGGTGCCTTCTATTATTTTTGATCACTTGAAGGTCTAACAAAATATTTAAAAGGAATTATTTAGAAGGAATATCAAACATTTGCCTTGCAAGTTCAAGTTCACTATGATATGTGTATAGATCTAAAATGTCCATAAAAATCAAAAACAGCAAATGGTTCAGGTTGTTATGTTTAAATGAAGACAGGCATGTATTTTAAATTAAACTGAAAAAAAAATAATGACTCCATCAACTTAATTTTATAGGTCATAAACAGTTGTTTATAAAACAGGTAATAGGTGAAAATGTATTTAAAGAATGACTATAAAAATAAGCATGGTAAATGCTGTCTTTATTATATGTATTGAGCTAAATCATATGATGACAAAGTATTAAGAAATAACAAAACTTTCAAATGTATATCAAAATTTTTTTTTGCTCATTTCTTTCTTACAATAGTACCAGGTGCTAGAAATAACTTAAATAAAATTATTTCAAAATACTTAGAAACTTGAGGAAATTTTTCTCCACAAAATTTGAACTTCATGATAATTTGGATCTCCATAAAATATTTAAACACATTTACATTTTAAAAACTCTAAGAGCAGTTTTTTTTGTTTTCCTGTATGGATATTTTGGAAGTGAAGCATGTTTTTTTTTTAATTATGTTATTTTAAAAGCTTGACCAAAGTAATTAACTTTCATTTATATTCTAATTGGAGCAGATATAGGCCAAGCCTCTTTTTAATCCTCTAACTTTATTGTGATATATGACTTTCATTCTCATGGAGTTCATAAGAATATGAACTAGTCAGATTACATTCTTAATTTTTTCATTTATGTTAGATTTAGAATCATTAAAGAACCAGCTTAATTGTGTACTCAAATACAAAGTAATTATTATTTTCATCTATCATAATCATTACCAAAATTAATATGTTCAAGAAATATTTTCAAGTTCAAGTACTGAAAAAGAAACGTTTCACCAAAACCTTACTTAGCTGGAAAATATGTCACTTTTATAAACTTTATCATTAGTAGCCTTTTTTAAAATGTACTGATTTATTTTTTTCTTTCTTTATGACTGCCAATTTTTTTTCTGATTACCACTGTCAGTAAAGAATGTTTCTAAAATGTAGTTTTTTGTCATGAAGTGTCTTAATTAAATGTCATAATAATTATGGAATTTCTTTAATGTTATTAAAGTTGAAGGAGACTCTCTTGACAGGATTTAATTTTTCATAGTCATACTGAATAAATAAAAAAGATTCAACTATTCTCAGCATTAGCTTTAGACAAAAATAATCCTTAGGAATATCTAAATAGCAAAGAGATTACTTATATAAAGGTGTTTTGGAATATTGCTTTGCATTTTCATCATTATTTCCCCAACATCTGTAGTGGTGCCTGGCACATAGTACAAGCTCAATTAATACTGTTAATATTATTCCATTTAACCATAACAGTCTCAAACCTCTTTATCAATATCTCTGATAGACTATCTGGCTTCCAAATAATTTAGCAAACTATTTTAAAAGATATAGTATAGTATCTAAGGATGACACAGAACATGTAGGGGAAATACAACATTTCTTAATAGTAACATAATGTAAAAGTCATGCTAGTTTAAAATCAAATACAGTAAGAAATTTCTCATTTGGATTATGTTCTCAGATTTCTAGATATATTTTTATTTCATTGGGTTTCATGTGTACAAGGAATGAAAATTTAAAGAAGCTTAATAACAAAAGATGCTTGATAACCTCAGATGTTATCTAAATGTATGAGCCTTTTTTGCTAAGGTTTATAAAAATAGCTACAATTTAATAAACACTCTGCACCAAGCAATATTCTGAGCACTTATCAATATATTTTCCTACATAATCCTCCCAATATTAGTTTGAATAATATATTAATTTCATTTTATGGATCAACAAATTAAGGAAGAGAGAGATTAACTAACTCTCCCAAGGTGTCATAGATAGTAAGTATCACGAATATCATAAAAAAAAAAATATGTAGCTCCAAACTCATGCCCTTTATCAATTTGGAAAATTGCTTAGTTAATTCACCATTGACAGCAGTTAGCCCCCAAACCATAATATAACCCTCAGGCTGCTGCTTTCATCTTACCATCCTCCATCTTGGGTGCTGTCTGATTATTGATAAAATGCATATTTTTACAATGCGATTCACTGGATTTCTTTTAGTGGAAATATAGTCTGTTTTCTCATATTTGTGCTATTAATTGGTTCCATTTGTGTTTTTAACTTTAAGTACTTTTATTTTTTTCTCTTTTATTATGAGATTCATCTGATTATTTGTGATCATTTATTTCATTATTCAGTGCATTGAAACTATTACACAAAAATGTGTGAAGTAGATTTATATTGCCCTAATTGAGAGTTTGCCACAGTTATTTTTCCACAGGGTCTTTTTCAGTCTGTATTCATTAGCTGTGACCAATGTTTACCTTTTCCCATTTAAGAGAGAAACGAACAACAATAAGAATGACAGCTTAATGTTAAGCATTTTTTCTTAACAAAATATATTTCACATTGGTGAGAGCACACAGTCTTGTTAAATTTGCTTGGTAGTGCATAACATTTCAAATAAATGGAAAGTAGACAAACTGCTTACATAAAAAGAAAAAATATTTTAAAATATAATAACTTCAAAGGTTTATAATTATATACATTTTTTTCATCAGAACAACAAACTTTGGTATTGTAATTAAAGGTATAGAATGATTTCGTTTATGATCCAAGTGCTGAATATTATTATTTATTATGGTATATAAAAGGGTTTGTGCTTTTTTGTTTTGGATTTTCTAGTCATAGCTAGAGTCAGGTGTGGCTTTAGGGCCAAGCTATCTTTCAGCCACAGATTTTATCAAATAACCAGTTTTACACCCATTTTTTTTTCTCTTGCCAATGCTAAATAATAACCATCAAATCTGAAATAAAATAGCCATTAAATGAATTTCTGCATTCCTTAGATGAGGAGTCATCAAGCTTGCTCTGTAAAGGGCTCGATAGGAAATGCAGGCTTTATGGCCCACCTCTGCATTGTTACGTGAAAGCAGCCACAGATAATCCATAAATGATGAGCAAGGCTGTGTTCCCATAAAATTAATTTCTGGACTGTCAAATTTGAATTTTATAGAAACTTCATATGTCCTGAAATATTATTCTTTTGATTAAAAAAATGTAAAACAAACAAACCAATTAGCTCTAAGGATACATAGAATTAAAGTCTAATTTGGCCATATCAAATTAGAAATATACCCACCCTTATTTGGATAAAAACTTTATTGGTTTTTACTGATTCCTGGTTAGATAAGTAGGAAAAACCAAATAGGAAAATCCAAATAAGTATGGGGTATTTCCTGAGCTTTAGATTATGTTACATGGTGAAATATTATAATCAAACATATTTAGACTAAGACATAAGGATTCAGGTCAACAAGCCACTATCACAATTCAGGATGTTAGGATGCTAATTTGGGAACATTTTAAATTAACAATTTCCATTCCACCATTCTACTAAATAATACTAAAGTTGTTTCTTAAGAGAAGCCAAAATATTCTCAATAAACTCTGATGAAATAGCTTTCAATCTAATCTAACACATTTTTTATCTTTAAAGTAAAATGGATTATTCTTCAGCTTTCACCATTTATAACTAATTGCCATTTTGATGTTCAGATCTTTTACACTCCATGTCTTAGAATCCATTTCTATTTTCAATGTTATAAGACATCAGACTATCTTATTATGTCTCATGTAAGTCAGCTTTTGAAGGATAATGGTGGTTTCATATTTGGTTCTCATATTAATATTTCCTTTTAGTATATTAACTTGTATTTGCTCTCTCCCAGTTAGACTTAATCCTAACACCATTTATTTGAAGGTGCCTTTTTGTTCAATTTTGAATTCCAACTAATAAGAGGCATATTTTGCTTTTTAAAATTTCCCTTAAGAGTTTAACTACTTTGAGAATCAAAAGATAATATATTGGTTTAAGAATTAACACAAGAATTCTGGGAAGATAGCGGATGACCAGAGCAGCAGAAATCTCCTCCCAAAACCATATATATTTGTTAAAATACAACAAATAAAACTATTCCTAAAAGAGAGACCAGAACATACAGTACAACAGCCAGGCTACAGCTACATCTGCAAGAACTCAGCACCTCATGAAGCCAGTAAGATACAAAGCTACAACCCAGCAGGACCTGAGCACTCCCCCACCCCAGCTCACCGGTGGGAGGAAAAGAATCAGAGTGGGGAGGGAGTGGAAGCACAGGACTGCTAAATAACAAGCCCTCGTGATCTGCATCGGGAGCACAGACACATATCGCATGGTGTATTGGAGATTAGAGAAACAGAAGGGCAGGATCCGAGAAGGAGATTGCGAGCAGGTCCCCACAGCCAGCTTCCATGGGACAACAGAAAAGCGGGTGCTTTTTTAAAAGTCTTAAAGAGACAAGGGCCCAACAGCGGAACAAAATCGTCCAAGCACTCAGCCCAGCAGGCTGGGAATCTTGAGGAATTTTGGGTCTCCTAACCGGCTGCCAGGTAAGCAGCCCCGCTGAAGCCCCTCACAGCGATAGGGAGCCTGCCATTCGTTCCCCCGCTGCTGGCGCTGCAAACGGTCCGGTGGATCCGCTACAGGTGTGGATCAGCAGGAGAGCGGCCCCGCCCACAGCAACCACAGAGAATCTCCTCCTGGCGGGCGTGCAGCTAAATGGGAAGGGCCACGGAAGCCAGAGCAAGGTCTGGAAGACACCAAGGGGTGCAGAATACACCCGGCATGGCTGCAAACACCCAGAGTGCTCTAGGCTAGCCTGAGGACGGTCCCACACATGGCAGCTCAGGGGATTATCCCAGAGACTGCCTCCCAGTGTGCAGGTAATCAGCACAGGCTGCAGAGAAGGGCAAGGAGAACAACAAGCAGGAAGGGACTTTGTTCTCCCAGCTGACACACATGGCACCTGCCTGCGACCACTTCTATCACCATTAAAAGACAGAGAATATTGACAGACATTTGCAACAACATGGATGGAGCTAGAGGGTATTATGCTCAGTGAAATAAGCCAGGCGGAAAAGACAAGTATCAAATGATTTCACTCATATGTGGAGTATAAGAACAAAGAAAAAACTGAAGGAACAGAACAGCAGCAGACTCACAGAACCCAAGAATGGACTAACAGTTACCAAAGGGAAAGGGACTGGGGAAGATGGGTGGGAAGGGAAGGACAAGGGGGAAAAAGGGGCATTATGATCAGCAGACATAATGTAGGGGGGCCACGGGGAGGGCTGTACAACTCAGAGAAGACAAGTAGTGATTCTATAGCATCTCACTACGCTGATGGACAGTAACTGTAGTGGGGTATGTGGGGGGGACTTGATGAAGTGGGGAGTTTAGTAACCATAATGTTGCACATGTAATTGTAGATTAATGATACTAAAATTAAAAAAAAAGAATTAACACAAGTGAGATAGACACCTCCTTCCAAAACCACATATAATGAAAAAATAAACCAAATACAACTAATCCCGAAAGGGTGACAGGAAAGAAGACTGTGACAGACTGCTTACATCTGGGGAAAAGAGAAGACTTCACAGAAAAAGGTAAAGTAGCAAAGCTGTGATCCAGCAGGACCAAAGCCCTCCCCCAACCCAAGCTCACTGGTGAAAGGAACAGAAACAGAGCAGGGAGCAGATACATGCCTAGGACTGCTGAACACCCAGCCCTGGAGATCTGCTCTGCGAGCATGAACCTAGATTACATGGTGCTCTGGAGATTAGTGGGGTTGGAAAGCAAAGACAGGCAGGACTTGGAGATACAGAGATTCCAGTCTCTTGTGGAGAACAGGTACCCACAACCAGCTACTCTGGGACAAAAGAAATGCAGGCACTTTGAACGACTTCCAAACAGTGAGAAGGCTGCTAAAGGTGCAAGGCTTACACAGAGCTTGCTGCTCAGGAGAAAGGACAGGTAGACAAAATCATCACAGCACACTTAGCCCAGCAGGTTGGGAACTTTCAGGAGCTTCAGGCATTCCTCCCCCTGCCTGGCGATGCCTGCCAAAGCACCCTTCCATTATATGCAGCCTACCACTTCTTTCTCCAGGTCAGCATCAGTTCACAAACCTACTGCCCCCACCATTGCTCCAGGTCAGCCAGAGGTTGGCCATGCCTATGGCAGCTACAGGGGCATAATGCAGAGGCTTCTCCCTCCACACTCAGCACACTGGCCCTGGCAGTGGAGGCACGCACTGCAGCTGGGAAACAGGAAAGATCTCTTTCTTCCTGGCAGGTGTTGGTTCCACTAACCTGCAGCCCTCACAGTGACTCCAGGTGCTAAGCATCTACAGAGAGTAGAGCTAAGGGGCACTACAGGGCACCACCTACACAAAGCCATTATTCCATATATGGCCAATTAATATATGATAAAGGAGCCATGGATATACAATGGTGAAACGACATCCTCTTCAACAACTGGTGTTGGCAAAACTGGACAGGTACATGTAAGAGAATGAAACTGGGTTATTGTTTAAGTCCGTACACAAAAGTAAACTCAAAATGAATCAAAGATCTGAATATAAGTCATTAAACCATAAAACTCTTTTAAGAAAACATAGGCAAAAATCTGTTGAACATAAACATGAGCAGCTGTTTTCTGAAAACATCGCCTTGGGCAAGGAAAACAAAAACAAAAAGGAACAAATGGGACTACATCAAACTAAAAGGTTTCTGTACAGCAAAGGACACCATCAACAGAACAAAAAGGCATCCTACAGTATGGGAGAATATATTTGTAAATGACATATCTGTCAAGGGATTAACATCCAATACATATAAAGAACTCAAACACCTCAACACCCAAAAACAAATAACTCTATTAAAAAATGGGCCAAGGATATGAACAAACAATTCTCCAAAGAAGAAATTCATATGGTCAACAGGCACATGAAATATGCTCCACATCGCTAATTATGAGGGAAATGCAAATTAAAACGACAATGAGATATCCCCTCACACCTGTTAGGATGGCCAACATCCAAAAGACAAACCATGACAAATGCTGGCGAGGATGTAGAGAAAGGGGAACCCTCCTACACTGCTGGTGTGAATGTAAATTAGTTCAACCATTGTGGAAAGCAATATGGAGGTTCCTCAATAAACTAAAACTAGAAATACCATTTGACCCAGTAATTCCACTCCTAGGAATTTACCCAAAGAAAACAAGGTCCAGGTTCAAAAAGACATATGCACCCCTACGTTTATTGCAGCACTATTTACAATAGCCAAGACATGGAAGCAACCTAAGTGTCCATCAGTGGATGAATGGATAAAGATGATGTATTACATATACATAATGGAATATTATTCAGCCATAAGAAGAAAACAAATCCTACCAGAGGGTATTAAGCTCAGTGAAATAAGCCTGTCTGGGAAAGATAAATGCCAAATGACTTCACTCATTTAGGGAGTATAACAAAACAGCAAAACTGAAGGAACAAAACAGCAGCTGACTAACAGACTCTAAGAAGAGACTAGCAGTTACCAAATGAGAGAGGTACGTGAAGGTGGGTGGGGAGGAAGGGAGGAAGGAATTGAGGGGCATTATGACTGGCACACATGGTGTGTGTGGGAGGGGGCACAGGGCAGATAGTGTAGCACAGAGAGGAGAAGTAGTGATTGTGACATCTTAACTATGCTGATGGGGTGTCTGGGGGACTTGATAATATCGGTGAATGTAGTAACCACAATGTTACACAATGTGAAACCTTCATAAGATTGTATATCAATGATACCTTAATAAAAAAAAATAAACTATCTTTATGAGACTGTTGGGAAAAAAATACATTAACAGACATAGGGAAGAGATGTCATTTTGATTTCATAATTGTACATTTATTCATAAAGATGCCACTATCAGCCTTATTAGCTCGGTGCAAATTAGACAAATTGCAGGGTGTTCTAGCGCCCTTCTAGCCCTCTTACTTTGAATTATCATGCCTTGGGGAACTTCAAGTTAATAACAACTTAAACTTAATCTCCTCAGTACCAGTTTATATCTAATTATAATAAAGCATGCTCAAATCCCTATCTGAACTTACCATCAATACTCTTAATAGACCTGTTACTTCCTACTTCACTAGTGGGGAATTTCAAATACACAAAGGATGAACTGATTCTTTCCACACAATGCCCTAAATTTGACTTTTCTTAAAAATTAAGAATCAGTCAATAAAATTCCTTTTAATTTAGTCTGGCTGGAAAAAAAATTGTATGTCAAAAAAATTCTAAATTCTGCTTTTAAAAAATGAATGCAAAAATAAAACCTTTTTATTCATCTGGTGGCTGTTATAGTTTAGAAGTTTCAATAGTTTCTTAACATTCAAAAGTATTTTAATCCATTAATAAAACCTGTTTTCTGATTTTCAAAATGAGAAAAGCCTATGGTGTTATAGATACTAAGTGTTTAAAAGTCATTATTTATAGGAATCAAAGTCTACTCTCTTTTTAGCACTGGTTTTATTATTCTAGGTTATGACATATTAATATCACGTTTATCATACACTCAAGTGCTGTCCTCACTGTGCTCTGTATGTGCATTTAAGAAAAATTTAATTTTTCAAAAATCAGTCAACATGTTCAGAGAAATAATCCAGAGAATAATGCTATTTCAGAATTCACTCCTACTTCTGAAGTTTGATTTAAATATACATATAGATATAGATATATTGGCAATAGAATCTCAGTGGATGAAGGCAAACATAGGCCTTCCCACAACATACAGAACAAATGAAGAGTATATAAAATCCAATTACAAAGTAGTTTGGCTTTGTAAGATCGTCCATCATACAAGATGCAGGAGATATAGCAACTGTGGGGTGATATTGGAGAATGTTAAAAATCCAGTTTTTTCAAATAATATTTAGTTTAGATGTTGTTTCCAATTAGCCTGCAGGGCACATGATCTCTACCATTCTTTCTTTTTTCCCTTTACTTGATCCTCCTTAGTTTGGAGTGCCCCAGACTCAGGCTGTGGACCTCTTCATTTTATATTTGTTCCCTCATGATATTATCCAGTCCCTGGACTTTAATATCATGTCTATATCGGATAATCCCATTATCATATATCCAGACTCAAATCCTCTCCTAAAAATTGCCTTTAAGCTATATGCAACTTACTTGACTATATACAACCCCACTTGAGTCAATACTGAGTTCTCAATGTCAGACTGCACAAAATGAAATACTGGTCTCCTCTCCAAGCACATTCCAATCACAACCTTTCCCATTTCATACAATGGCATCTCCATCTTTTCGAACGCTCAGGCCAAAAACATTGAAGCCATCCTTTTTTTTTCCTATTACATTCCATGTTCAGTCCATCAAGGATTCACCTTACATTATATAAAACATATATTCATAATCAGAGAACTCCTTCCCCCTCTGCTTCCATCATCAACACCCTGGTTTAAGATGCCATCAGCGTTTACCTGGATTAGAGAGCAATAGGTTCTTAATTCATCTTTACAACCATATTGCCATTTTGCAATCTTTTTTTTCCAACATAAACAGGGATTAATTCCTTTTTAAATGTAGATCATACTACTCTTCTTCTCAAAATCCTCCACTGGTTTCCATTTCCCCCAGTACAAAGTCAAATTTCTTGCAAAGTCCTGCAAAAATCAACATAATACAACCCTCAACTACATGTGACCTTTCTTGTCACTCTTCTCTCTACTTTGCTATATTAGGCTTTTTGTTCTTCGGCTATCATAGGCATGCTCAGTCTTTATGGCCTTTGTACTTTGTTTCCTTGGTCTAGAATGCTCTTCTTCCATAACCATGTGGCTACCTCCCTAAGCTCCGTAATGTCCTTGTTTAAATGTCTCTGGCCTGCCCTATCTAACCTATTTAAAATTGATACTCAACACTCCTGTTCCCCTGAACTTACTGTTTTTTTTCTTTTATTTTATAACACATCTTCTAATACAATACATAATATGCTTACTTTATGTGTATTAATTATTTTTGTCTCACTAGCTAAAAAGAACTTTGTGTTATACACTGTAGCTCTCAGTAAATGAATGAACTTGCAAAAATTCTAATAGGAGGCACACATCATTTATAATTAGTAAGACAAAATTTTTAATTTCAACAGTTATTACCTCTTGTAGAAGGGAGAGACAAGCAAGCAATCCATTTTAATTCAGCATGGTAAATAGTTAAGCAGATATATTTTCATGGAACTACGCATTCACAGAAGAGACATTTGGGGCCATGGGGTGAAGAGAGTCACAGTCTTCCCAGAAAACAACTAAACAGTGTCCTTTAAGAATTATTAGGAATTATCAGATTAATAAAATTTGGAAAGTGAAGGGAGGAGCTAGAAGCTATCATTGAGACTTTAGAGCACTGAAAAATCCCAATTAAATTCCCAGAAGCTAGTTGGAAATGTATAGTTAGGATTTTAAGAATACATTCCTAATGAAGACAGACATTTTTGAACAAAAAACATAGAAACCACAACACTTGCTGAGGCTTTCTAATCAAGTGGAGAAGGAAATTAAAAAAAAAAAAAAACAAGGATAGAACAATAGCTAATGTCTTTAACTGATGGTAAAAAGAGTAAAAATTAGTGTAAGAATATTACCCAGAGACGTAAAAGAATAACACGAATGTGTAATCCTAGACAATGAAAGTGTAAAATATTTAAAAGGAGAGAGAAGGTCAATGGTTCCAACTGATGCTGGGATTTAAGAAAGTGAGACCTAAGATCATTGGATTTGTTAACACATAATTCATTGCTGATTTTCAGGAAAATGGCCAACAGCATCTTTTAGAAGATGGAAGAAATTTAAAGAGTAGAGAATTGATTGGATATTGATATGTTTGGATTAGCTAACACAGTTTAGCTCATAACTTTCAGTTATAAGATATATATGTTTTGGGGATCTTATGCAAAGCTTGATGATTATAGTTAATAATACTGTGTTGTATACTTAAAATTTTCTAAAAGAGTAGATCTTAAGTGTTTTTGCCACATGCTTAAAAAGATAGCTACGTGGTTTCACATTGTATACCTTATAAAAAGCAAAATAATCATGTTGTATGACCTAAATATATACAATTTTTACTTGTCAGTCATCTCAATGTGGTTGGAAAAAAATCTTGACAATGATGTGAGTTAAATATTAAATATCCAAAAAGAGGAAAGTATATATATATATATATATATATATATATACATATATATTTAATGAGTATACACAAATAAATACTTTACATAATGTGTATACATATATATTTACTAGTCACTAACAATGATGATATATGGTGATATAGACAGGGGTATGGGACAGCAAACTTTTACTTTAAAGGGAAACATAATAAAATTTTAGATTTTACAAGTCTCTAGGGTTTGTTTGATTTCATTTGATTTGTTTTTAAGATCCTTTAAAAATGTAAAAGCCATTCTACAGTGCAATTTGTAGTTTGCCAAGCCTGGTATAAACCATTATTTATTAACTTGGAAAATGACTGAGTAAAAACATTATGATATATTATGTATACTATGTATAACACTGTTTTAGAGAAGTGTGCATGTGCGTGTGTGTGTTTGTGCAGTGTTTATTTGTAAGTAGCCTAAAAGATTAAAAGTGTGTGCTATTCTATGAGTGACTTTCTAATTGATATTAATGCCTTTCTCTGTTTTTCCCAATTCTTTTTGTGGACAAAACATGCCAACGAATCCAATCTGAGCTCCTCATGGCTTTATCTCCAGTGTACAACATAAATATCTAGCCCACAGTAGTTAGAGTCTTAAGATTAGCTGTACATTACATATCTCTTATATATAAGACAATTTAGCATAGTATAGGTTCTGAAAATTTGTCGAAACACATCTTTTTTGTTTAATTATTTAATGGGGTAAACAAAATCCCTTTAACAAAATATTTTTTAGAGAGGAAAGCTATGTTTCATAATTACACTTATTCCCATCCTTCAAATGAGTTTTACCCAAGGCTAGGTTGAAGAGCATTTCTTATAATACTCTTTCATGTTTTATAGTGAGTATTATCTCTATAAAAATAAGAAAAGATCATTTATCTCTCTTTCCTTTAAGTCTTAATTAGGTGTAAACATTTTTAAATTTCTTTAACTTAATTTATGAGCTATGGTTGATAAACAGTACAGCCTTTGAGCCTGTAAGGGTTGTATTATAAAAATAACCAGGGCAAAAACTGAAGGAACAAAACAGCATCAGACTCACAGAACCCAAGAATGGACCAACAGTTGCCAAAGGAAAAGGGACTGGGGAGGATCGGTGGGAAGGGGGAGAAGGGAAATAAAGGGCATTATAATTAGCACACATAATGTAGGGGGGATGGGGCACAGGGAAGGCAGTATAGCACAGAGACGACAAGTAGAGACCCTATAGCATCCTACTACACTGATGGACAGTGACTGTAATGGGGTATGTGGTGGGGACTTGATAATGGGAGGAATCTAGTAACCACAATGTTGCTCATGTGATTGTATATTAATGATACCAAAAAATAAAAAAATAAAAATAACCAGGGCAATGTAAAACATTTTTCATCCTGTTGTTCTTCAAACCATAATATCATATGTTTACACATGTTAACAAACAAACCAACAAACAGCACCACTACCACAAAGAATGTTTTGAGAGGTGTCTCGATAATTATATTTACAAACAAAATAAAAAGACAGAAAAATAAACAAAATAAGAAGCTATGTAGAAATGACCCATTCACATTACAAACCTGGACAAACAACTGGAGTACCAAGACGAGTTTCTTTTAAGTGAACTCTAGTTCAAATCATTCTGATCACTTTAAAATAGCTTTTCAACATGGGTTTTTATGAATTCTCTAGTGGTAAAAATAATGGATTTGTTTTTCTTTACATAAAAGAGAGATAGTATGATTAAATGTATATAATTTACTTCTCTAGTTTCAAAACCTGTGCATCATTTTAGCCCCATTTGAAATTACAGTATTTCTCTTTGAAAAAATTTTAAATGAGTATGACTAGGAAATCTATTTATGAATAAATATATTTTTAATATTTTGTTTAAAAGGTAGATTGATGATTTATTCATATACCTAATGGTTTTTAAATGACATATGATAGAAACACTTATGGAAATATTTCCTCCTGAATATATGATAGGGATATTGGGTTTTTAGGGAAAAGTGTTATTTTAATAGAGTTCTTCTAAGATAAGTTAAATATAGCAAAGTTCTTTTAACTATATGTAATACAATGCCTGCCCATTTCTTTTCTAATCTTCTCCTTTAACAATATATTTAAATCTCCAGGGGACTTTTTAGTGAATAATGTACAACATTGACTAGGTATGAATGAAATAGGATCTATAGATTATCATAAAATTTTTAAGCAATTTTTCATGCTTTAATTTCTTCAGTCCCAGGTGAGATAAGCACCCCTAGTGTGTAGATTAATATACCCTGGTCTATCAATGTAAGTATGATGGTTTCTTAAATGATTAAAATTAAAATAATAGAAACTGCTATACTCCCTACATTTTAAACCAGTATTCAAAGAATAAGTGAAATAGGAGATACTCTCAAAATCAATCTTTGAAGATACAAACATAGTTATGGTGTTACTATTGTTCTGTAGACTATTTTCAGAAAGTTTGAATCATTAAATGTGTGGATTTCTGATTCTCAAAGTGTGCATTGATGTTTGAACCAGTAATGACCACTGCTTTAGACAGATAGCATTTCTGAATACACATATAATCAACAGAGTAATTGAAAAAAAAATGAACACAAAAGACTTGTCATTAAAATCTAGTGAAATTAGGATTTCAGAATTTTAGTATAGTTTTGTATATAATTAGGTTGCAGTCACAATGTAACAGTGCAAATTTGGAGAGTAAATTAATTTTTGTATTTCAGAGATTAAAAGTGCATTGCCCAATAACTAAAAACTAAGTCTCTGGAATCAGACATCTTTGAGTTTTAGCCTGGCTTCAATATTTACTATTTGACTTTATCTTAGTTACTAAGTATATCTAAGTTTAAAATTTAAAGCCTATGTAATAGATAAGACTATTATCTACATGATAAAGTAGTTTTGAGGATCAAATGAGGTCCTGTGCTTACAAACAAAACAAAAAAACAGAGTAGTTCTTGGCGCACATTTGCTACTCAAAAATGAGTTATTTTTATTGTATTTTGCAACCTGGAAATTAAAGGTAATAATCAGTCCACCTACATCCCAGGATTCTTGTCAAAATGAACACAGGGAATGGAAAATCATCTTTAGAAAATTAGAATAGCCATCATTTAACCTTAGAAAGCTGGCCTTTTGCTTCCCACCCATTCTTTTTTCCTCTAGTTACCAGGCATTAGTGTTTAATCTAAGATTATTTCCTCCCTGTTAATTTCCATCTTCATGTTCTTGTCCAATCTTTTTTTCCTTCCTTACCTCAGATGTCACTCTTCTTAAGCTAGTTAAAGCCAGGCATTCCTGCAAAGTAAACAGTAATCAGTCCTCCAGTATAATTACAAACATAACTTTTATCTCTTCATGTATCTGCTTCTCTTGTTCACTGTATGTTTTAAAAACTCCTAAAGACTTAAACATCTATGATGCTCTAAAATCGTTAAATATGGTATCTTGTCATTCAAACTTGATTGTGAACTCACACTCTCACCTCTGTAGCTAACATCTTGTGGATTTCTACTTGTTCACATTTTCAGAAGACCTGTACTAATTTGGTGACAGGCATTAGGAAGTCAGTGAAAATTTAGAAGATCCAGTGTGCAGCCCAGAACATAGGTTCTGATATCAGATATATGTCAGTGCTTCCAGTTATTATCTGGATCTGGGGAAAGGGTTTGAATATTAGAACTGGTTGACCAGGAAGAATCTGTGGAGATTAAGGTAAGACTCAATTTTATGGACCAGACTAATGTAGGTGGGTAAAAGGAGAAGTAGAGTGCTACAACTTGGTGTTCTCATAGACATTCAAATTCACTTGTCATTAGGGATGCAATCATTCAGTTCTCCATAAACGTGGTGAGAATCAAGCTGCATCCTCTTATCGATAAACTGTATATGAGAGGTGCAATTAATATGTATTAGATAGGGCACAATTCTATATGCTGAGAATAGAAATATAATTAGTTTGCTTCTCTGAATTCAACAAACAATATGGAAAAGAACCTAGCCAGCTCCATCTCTTAGCCCCCACACAAATAAGGAAAGGGAGGTACTTATGCCAAATGGGGTATTTGGGAGCATTGGGGCAGTAGGCCTTCTCCTCATCCTAGAAAACATCTGTTAGGAACAAAATTGTATTTTGATGCCTCTTGCCTGCAGTGCTCATCCATTTACAAACTCTGATATATTCCAGATAGTCCTTCTTTTGCCTCATGAATCATTTATATAAGCTTTCCAGTTCTGAGGAGAGGTCACTGGTCCTTCTCTTTAGTTCCCAACTCCCTGGCTGAGCTCATCAGCCGGATTACATTTGAGATCCAACAAAGGGGTTCCCAGAAAGCTAGGGAAACAGTTCCCACCTACCCATTATGGCCTCTCACACTGGCGCCAGTCACTCCCCACGGGCCACTCCCACTGGAACAACTAGCTGAGTAACTCTAACAGGCCACTAGCAGGTTGATGCCTTGTGGAGCAGCAGAGTTGAAACCATGAAAAAGAACAGAGCTCTAGGCGATTGCTTTGCCCAGCTGCCGGAAGAGTCCTTAAGAGACCTCGATTTTTTCCAGAGGTGATCTTACTAAATTTAGTGAGAGAGAGTGGTAAGCAAGTGTCTGGGTCAGGGGGTTGCTGTTAAGATCTTAGGGCAACGCGAAGAGCACAGGAGGCGCGAGTCATCATGGAGGGTGCTCAAAAGAAGCCACTTTATTCTGCATAAAGCTGTACTTTCTATACTGCTGTAGTGCTAATTCATGGTTACATAAGTATTGAAGATGCGCATGCGTGTGGCCTTCATGGCCAGGTGTCCGGCCTTCAAGGCCCTTATCTAGCTCCTTACTCATGAGTACAACATGCTGTGTTTACAGGTTTCGCAAGACCAGACATATCTGGCTCCATACAAGGCCAGACATATTTGGGGTGAAGCAGCGGACAGCTGTCCTCATTGAATAGTAGGGAATGTGGTGGGGGGCCCTCCGGGGGGCCCTTCCTGCAGCAAGGTGCGGGACGTATCACCACAAAGCCCTTTCTGCCTTAGTCACTGAGGAACTAGCTCAGCAGGAACTACAGCCAAAGCGGTGGCACCACTGGGGTACCCTCAGCATGTCCCATGCCAGCCCAGCCAGCCCCGCACAGCTGGTGCAGCGGCAGGGTGGGGGCAGGCTCCTGGAGCAGTGCCCCCTTTAGAGACTGACTAGCAGAGACAGTGCAGGATCCAGGATGACAGGGGCTGGCCATCCTCTTCCTCCACCCCAGTCCATGACTCCCATCGCCCATCTCTGCTGCCAGACACCCCTCTCTGCGTCCAAAGCGGAATGGTGTCCACTCCAGGGAACTGCAGCCTTTCTGGGCTGCACACTGTTCAGCCTGCCCTGTGCTACCAGGACAGTTCTGGTGAGAAAACCTGTCCCCAGGCCTGCTGCTCCACTGGCTTCCCGCTCCCTCTTCCTCCATAAAGATTTATGATTAAATTCTGGTGGGCAGCCCTCCAGGGTTCACGGGATGGTGACCTCCTTGGCTGACACTAGTGCTGTTCCCTTCAGCCTCCGGAGAGCTTAGGGGTGGGTCCCAGGGTGGCTCTGGCCTGTATCTAGAACCCTCTTCTTCAGAAATAAACAGAACTAGGGATCGTCCAGTGCCCCTCTATCTGCAGTGGGCACAGTAGGTCCTATGCTAAGGTTAGAATTCAGTGGGGAGTTGGGAGAGAATTAAACTTTGGGGCCTTTTAGATGACTGGTCCCTGCAACAAATGAGGGAAAATAGATAATGCCCTCTGATTTGGGGGCTGAGGCCACGACCACCAGGACCTGAATGTGCATGGGTCCCTTTGGGCCCCTAAAAACCTCCATTCTTACAGCCCCCACTACTGAATATATATTATTGATATATTTATTGTCTATTTGCACCCCTATATACATGAACTGTCACTGTTACCAGAGGTTATTAAAACAGCACAAAAAGTTATCCTGTATGCCATAGCCCAGCAAGGCTAAATATACTGCCCACACACACATTCCTTGATTGAAGGGAACAAGATGTTCTGTGTAGGTGGATCAGTTGGGCCTTAAGTCCCATCCAGAGGGTTTTGCTGAATCACAACTGCAGCTGACACTTTTTCCAGGTCTGGCATAGTCAGTCCTGTGGGTTCTACTGACAGGGCCACACTATCCAGATTCATTAAGACCACATTTGCTTTGTGTTTGTTTTGTTGTGAGCATGTTATATCTGATTATGGCTCCAGATTTACAGCCCAAGCCACACATCAGTGGGCCAAATCAGGGGGCACATGATGGACTCTCCACGCTGTATGTCTCCCCAAGCCTCAGAGGTAATTGTGCGGTTTATGGACAATTAAAAGACAGGCTTAAGTAGTATATGGGCAGAGACACGAGAACCCCAGCCTGGACTGAGCATCTCAGACAAGCAGCCAGGGGTCTGTATTCAACCATCCCCATAGGTACTTCTTTTACACAGCGTATGTTCAATCATGCTGTCTCTTTCCTTCAATTGTATGGTCATGTTTAGAGCTGACACTTTGGGCACCCTGGGGGAAACTTTCATGGCCTTCCATCACTTTTGATCCCTTTATTAAAGACTCAAAAATATGGGGGACCAGAATGGGTTTTAAACAATAAAAGGGGGGCAATGATGTAAACATTGTGCAGTCTTGTAAAAATTAGTAAAATATAGTATTCTGTCCTAATTCAAGGTGAGTCTTTGTGGTTAGATCATATATAAATATGTTTTTCTGTAGAAATACTTTCATCCCTTTTGTATACAACTGTTCAGATGGACACCCTGGATGAGAATAGGGGATGACTGAAAAAAACATGAAGTTTCGATTAGTAATTGAGCCATATTAATAGCAACAACCACAAGGAAAACCCAAACTTTACCAGCTCGGCAGGTGTGGGAGAGGGGGAAGGAGAGTAACATCTTTCTTCTTCAGAAATGCTCCCCAAAGCTTTCTCTCCTCCTGAAGAAAAACTCCCCATGCTGCTTTTCCAAGCTGCTGTGACCAATTTGAGGAACTTCTGGGCCTGGGATCACTTGTAATGATGCTAACTATGGCACTGCAGAAGATGGCCCACACATTCCACAGGGAACACCTCCAGATGTCCTCGCTCCTGAGGCTAGCAAGCTGATGTCATGGACAAACACAACTTCTTGAAACTGCCTGCCTCAGGCAGTCCCTCTAAAGACATGGGCTACCCTAGATTACTCGGTCTGGACTAAGGAGCCTTGGGCTAGAAGGCACGTTGATGGCAGACTACCATGGAGCCCAATTAATTGCCTGATTAATGTATGTCCCCATTGGGGTTGTCCTAACATTGTAAACTTTTGTTTCCAGGAGACTGCACGTGCCCTCTGGGGTTGTGCTTCTTGCGTGTGTATCTTGACTAGCAGGACGTTGCCTTGGCCCCGGGAGGCACTCAGGTCACCTTCACCTTACTAGCCAGTGCTGTGCGGTGCCTGAGTTGGTGCCTCAGGGAAGGTGGGAAGGGTCTCTACTAAAGTTTCAGGAGGAAACCCCTGGCTCTCTAAAGTAAACCCTAATGGGCTAGGGGACATCTTTACCGGGCTCGGTGATGGCTGGTGTTCACGGCTATGTCCACTCCATCAGCAGGCCTGATCGTCCTACTTGGAGTGATCTTGATTATGACTATGGTCCTCTGGGACCTCAGACTATTTACAAGGTTCTTGTCACAGCCCCTTAAAGTCAACCTCTTTGGGACCATATGGGGTGCCCCATTTCTCACTTAGACACTGAAAGATGAACGGATGGAGTTGAGGAGTCCAGCTCTGGACCAACCTCCTATGAGTTGTCTTTCCAGCTCAGCTGTGGGCAATGACAAACGTTCTTCTCATCGGGCCTCGTAGCACAAAGCTGCCCTCCGCATACTGACCTGGTGTGCAGGCAGTGTGCTGTAGTCTCAGAAGCGAGTTGCAGTGAAAGACTCAGGCTCCCCTTGCCGGACACAGTGTCACCTATCTCTGCATTGTTACCCTGGGCCCCACCAATCAGAGGCCATCTTACTGGGGCCCCGGGCTGGGCTTCCTCAGGTACATCTGTAGAGATCTCTTTATTGGGGGAGACAGTAGCCTTGACGACGTTTTCTCCACTCTGACTCAGTATGCACTGTGTATCTTGTATCAGTATACACTACGTTTGTGCTCTGAGTCATCCCTTTCCTTCCACCCAGCCCCAGGCTCCATAAAATGACAGAAATTGTATTTGGTGGACTTTCCTTTGCAGGAAAGCAATCCCCTCCATCTGTGCTGGTATATCTGAACCTTGCCTATTGTCATGCATAGGAAAAACGGAACATTAGGGGTGCCCTACCTTCTTTCTGGCCTCTTGCTTATACTGTTACAGCAAATGAACAAAGGCTTAACTGATAACTTTCAGTTTGGTTTGATGTTCTAATTGACCACTCTGACATTTGGTAGCGTCCCTCTATCCTGCCCTTGACAGTGAAAATAGGTAGACGAATCTCAATACTATCTCTCCTTTATGAGTACAAATACCCCAACACAAGGAGCAGTGTTTTAGGGCTACTAAACACTCAGTTTGATTGCTTTTGTTCAGTAAAAACAGACCTCAAGACTAGATAATCAATCAGTTTCTTACAGAAAGCAAAGAAGGAAGGGAAGGGGGAAAGGTAAATTATAGTGTGGGCCTTGTAATGAATAACAGTTTTTTTAAAACAAAACCAAGTTATACACTAGTTGATATAACAGAAAGGATACTGTACATCATGACCAGAGTGGGTCCTACAGCAATGTTCAACATGATATCCCATTTAAAATACACAGGGCTCTAAAAAGGAAGCAAATATAAGATCGCAGTTACATCTTAACAACCTAGCAACCTGCTTTGCTAATTATTTTAAATTATGTTTATCCACAAAAAATAAGGAAAATAAGCTCCCATGCCATATTGTTTTTCATCCATGCAACACATAGCATCATACCTAAATCATGTTCACAAAACACTTGATAGCTCCTTGGGCAAATAGATAAATCCATAATGTTAATATGGTCTGGGGGAGGAGGTGGTGTGAACAAAAGTTTCCAGAAAGGATGTCACTTCAGACTCAAACTTCTGAGTATATCATCTGCAATCTACAGTTATGGGTTAATTTCTACTTTATATGCATCCCACACTGAGATTTTTTAACCCCATACCTCAACTGTTGTCTTTCAAATAATTTCTCTTGTCCAATCTCTAAGATTATTCACTTTTCATTTCACAAGTAACACTGGTCCTTAAGTGTGTATCCACCTCAGAATGCATGGTGCCCATACTTCCATAGTATGAAGACAAAAGAAAAATAAGTTTATTTTGCCACTTAATCTATTTTTGCATCCTGAAGAATTTGAAGATGACTCATCACCATACTACATAACAGTAAAATATATGATTTAGGCAAGAATAAGTAGAATGGTTCCTCTAATTAGACTCTAGTGAACAATCAAATATCAAAGCAAATCATTAATGAGCAAAAGCAAAAAAGAAAGAAGGCACACAGACTTGACAGCTTCTGCAATAGAGAATTCTCTCTGAAGTTCTTTCCATAGCAACCAGATGGAGGCGGCTAGAGAGAGGAGCCTTACTGACTGGCAGGCTTTAGATAACATGGTAGTGGAAACTTGTACACTTGTTACTCTTGTCAGGAAGTCATTAGGATTGACTGGAGTTGGGGTCGGAAAGACACATCAAAATTAGCCATTTTTCTGAAAATTATCATACAGCATATTTCTATGTGTATCTACTTTTGAAATATTTTATTAAATAATTATACATTCATATTCCAGAAATATTCAGCATACATACTTTCAAAGATCTACTAATCTATAATTTCTAGTAAATGTTCTTTTTAACAGTTTCCAGAATCTTCACCATTAGAAAAAACACAACGTTGCTGAAGATTAGGCTTACAACCTAAATAGATATTAAACCTAAAATCTTTAAATTAGATCACCTTCCTAGTGTATTTCCCCCATGAATCTCATTTTAGCTAGTTTCAATGTTTACTCTATAATAAAAATTTAGTTTATAAATCTAGACTAAAATTAATGTCATTTCAAATGGGCACATATTGATTTAATTCAATATCTGGGAGGATTCAAATTATGCATCTTTCTTTTGCTGCCTTATACAGTACAGATATTGATTTGCACAGCCTAAAACCACCATAAATAACTGATTTGAATCCACAGTTGCACACTTTGAATTTTATTTCTCTTTTAATGTTTTGTATCTTGAATGGACCATACTTTATTTCTATATAAAAATTGTACATTTTTTCAACCTCACACTCTCTGAATTGTCTTTCTTCCTCTTTATATAAAAGATATGTTCCAATCTACATATTTCCTGAGGTACTGTGCTTACAGTCACTCCTAAAAGTCTGAATGGTTTCCATAATCATGATTTAAAATAAGGAATAAAATTTCTTCATCCAAATACTTAACATATAAATTTTCCCCAAATATCTTAGACTTCAAGACTGCATTACTCTGACAATGTATTTTATGCTAATGTAGTATTCTTCATTATGAAGGATTCTATCCTTTATATAGGCTGTACTTTTTAAAATTGAAAAAACACCTAAACTGTTTTCAAAACTCAGAAAACATGTATTTTACTGAGTATTGATGTATTTTAATGCAATTTTAAATGTCTTTCACATAGAAAAAATATTAAAAACATTTTCATTCATTCATATCTTCCTGTATCCTTTGAACAGATAAGAATTTGCTCTGTCCTAGTTACCATGTTAGACACAGGAGATACAAATATGAACAAAACATAGTCCTTGTCCTTCAGCTGCTCAAAGTCTGATGAGGGAAAACAGCATAGAATGACAAAAAAAGGGAAATTATAGTACAATCTAGTTAGTGCTGCAATAAAAAGTGAAAGGTGGTTATAATTGTAAAATACCATCTATTGATGTTACTAAATTATTTGTATGTATTTCTTGAATAGCAATGTACTGAAGGAAAATGGTTTCAAGAAATAACCAAGACATTCTTGAATTCTAGATCATAATATCCCCTTTTCTGAAATGTTTTTGGTTGATTTCAACTTTCTTCCCAACTGGCATCATAGCTAAAAATCAAGATTAAAGCTTACCATACAGTGTGTTAAATTCTTTACATGTATTTTCCATTTCATCTCCATTATAACTTTAACAGACAAATCATATTTAATTTAATGTTGATAATTAACATACAATATACCAAATTTTGCAAACTTCAGGCAGTTTTAAAATTCCCTGGGATATAATGGGAATTAAGTGTGTGTCAGTAAATGAGTGAAATGAAGTATAATAGATTCAGATATGTATATTTAGCAGAGAGTGATATACTTTAGAATTTTACTGTGGCAACAGTAGTCTGAAATGTATGAAAAGCTTCACAATTAGAAAATATCAGAAAAGATTTTGAAAATGCTTTAGCATGACAATATGCATTGCAAATATAAATATTGATGACTTATGTGCCATAATTAAAATTATAGTCTTCAGTTAGATATTATTTATAGCATAGGACACAGTAACTGAATTTAACCTAAATTTGAACAATCATTTTAATAAAAATTATATGTAAAAGAAATAAGTATGTATTTATTCTCAGAGAGAAAAAAAAAGTCCCAATATTACACTTTCAACGGTTATGAAGAGTGTGAGATTTTATCCTGTTTGCAAGCTTCAAGTTAGCCTACCACAGTTTCATGTAAAACTGAGATGCCACTGAAGTTGGTCTGCTGAGTTCTTAACTATATACACCATATATATGTGATAAGTGAGGCTTTGGGCCTCCTCCCATCTTGGTAGTGGTTGTTTTTGGAATTCTTGTGTCTCCAAAAGGAGTATCAGGCTATAGGGTCGTAGGCCCTCTATGGGCAGGTGTTCAGCTTTAACAAAAGCATAGCAGCAAGCTAATAGCTATTTTTCCAAAGGCATGTACCTGATGGTCCTGTGAGGGAGGACAGAAGGCAGAGACTCTAAGGGGATTTTCTGCCTAGAGGTTGCTTCCCCTGTCAAAGGCTCCAATCAAAACCACCAGTCACATATACTTGTCTCCCATGCCCAGTGTACAATAAGGTGTTGGGACTCCTTTTTGGGGACAGGGGCCTGAGACACAATAGTTTGTCTTTGAGAAGACATTGTGAATCTAACCACATTATCTCAAGTAAGTTTACTTGTCAAGTGGGCCCCAGAATGTTGTCAGGGTTTATTAGTTCCCCTTCTGGAGAAGTGATAACACTGAATTCAGGCTGTTGGGACCTAGACTTACTTGCCAACTAAAAAGACATCACCCATGTTGTGAAAACTTTTGACATTAGAGGGCAGAGGCATGAGCAGTAAGGTCTGATCCACTCATTAGAGATAAATATTATGAAAGCATGTTCCCTTAGCACTTCTGTACCTGTAGCTCCTCCCAGTTAAAGATAATGTCCTCTGGCACTTATGGGATGGGATGCACAAGCACATAACACATCAATCCCTACTGTACATTCAGACATACAAGCAATAATACATCAAATTGGCCTAAGGTTCCTCTTCCAAGGTCACATTATATTCCCCTTCCCTATGTTTTATTATTTAATATTCTTTTTTTTTAATCCTAGAGAAAAAGGTCTTTATTGTTCACAGCAAAATAGGCATATAAACTTAATATTTTCAGCCCCCAAGTCTCACAGCAGAGATGTGGAGGTGAGCTCAAGTGGGCACTGCACAAATAATGGGTTTGTGTCACAGCTGAGTCACAGCTTGGAAAACCCAATCTTAAAAGAGGGCTGGTAGTAAACCTGTTCAACCCTTATCTGGGAGGAACACAGTATCTATTCTATTCTGGTCAGAAACAAATTTACCCTCTGCTCTTGAGGGAGGCACTTCTCTATCTTCCAGGACTGTTTGCTTTACTAACACTGGTGAAAATATCATATGGACTTAAAGCTGATACAAGACATGCAGATGTATGACAGACCCATGGAGAGCCACATGATGGGATGTGATACTGTAAGTCTGGATTTCTCCAGGTCTACAGCCTCACTAAGGCAAGGACCAAGTCTCTTGTGCTCACTGTTTCATTCACAGAAGTTTTCAAATTCCCTAGAATATAATGGGAATTTAGTGTGTGTCAGTCAATGAATGAAATATAATAGAATCAGATCTGTATATATAGCAGAGAATGATATACTTTAGAATTGTACTATGGCAACAGTAGCCTGAAATATATGAAAAGCTTCACAATTAGAAAATATCAGTATTAGGCATAATCTATTAAGTTATATCTTCATTTGATTACCACATGATTAAAAGCCAAGGTGGAGAGAAGCTTGTTATAACAAGTAGAAAAAAAATCCATGATAAATGCTGAATAAAATGCACCTTTTAGCCTAGATAGGAAAATGCAAAAAGGAAATGATGATGCTTTTAAAAAAATCTAATGTAAATGTAGTATTTATAAAATTATAAAGTATATAAATATATATAGAAGGAATAAAATTAAATGCAGAGGACTTATTGGTTGAAAATGAAGGCATTAATTTATAGTAATAATATTTAGATATTATGAAAACCTGTGCCTGAAATAGTTATATTGAAACATAGTTTATGTTGCTTATGCAATCATCACTAAAACCCTCAGTTTAGCATTTGAAAGTCCTTCCCAAACCTATTTCTCAATATTTTGCTATGTATTGTTTTTCCTTTTGACTGTGGCCCAGGCTTTCAAATTTGTTCCTAAGCTGTTGCTCTACCTTCCATTTATATTTTATTCCTGTTCCATGTCTGTCTTGAAATCTTAATATTTCAAGGGCAATTTCAGATGCTAATTCTTAATGAAATATGTCCTGATCAATAGTGTTCCTCTCTGGAACACACAGAACTTCTTCCTTCTTTCCTTCCTTTCTCCCTTCCTTCCTTCCTTCCTTTCTCTCTCTTTCTCTCCCTCTCTTTCTGTTTTCCTTTTCTTCCTTCCATACCTCCCTTTCTTTCTGCCCCTCCTCCCCTCTCTTCTCCCCCACTTTCTTTCTTCTTTATTTTCTATTTTGCCTTTTTAAAAAAAAACACAGATGTAGTTCTTTCTTTCCTGTAGTTTTATACTAGTAACTCTTGCATTAAATCATTAGATTACCTACTTAAACAATATTGAAAATCTGTATGAGTTCTTAAGGGCAATTTCATATCTTCCTATTAGATGTTAATTGAAACAAGAATTAAAAATAATATTTTCCTTCTCCTTATTTTAGAATGGTAATGCATCTTGTCTTTCAGATAATTAAGATGGCATTTAGTACTGAATTTCAACATACATAAATTTATTACTCATTATTGAAAATCAATAAGTATAAATCAAGCTTTGGTATAACTTTGAATATTTTCTAGAATAAGAAGCAACTAATTAAATGATGATTATGGAGAATGCATACCTTCAGACAATTGTTAAATAATATATTGTAGCAATAAGAGAAACATACAGAAAATTATTCTGTTAACTCATAAAAGTTGAAAATTAAGTGGCCAAACTTTGTTACATTGTATAACTCACCCTTTTCAGCACATTTGAAAGGTCTCTAAACTTTAAATTTTTTGTGGTTTAGTAAGTCCCATAAATATGTGAAACTAAAAATGTATTCCTGATGTCTTTAGGGTATTTTACATTCCCTCATAAAACTAACCTAAGATCAGGGCATGGTTTGTATCCTGAGGAAAACTTAAAACAATATTTTTTTAATTATGTAAAAGATACACATGTGAAGAGTTCATTGCAGATGAGAATTAAGGAAGCCTCAGTGTATATACAACTCTCTGAACATCAAATCTACTCCTTGTGGGAAGCTCCATTTGCTCCTCAGTCCCTTATGATATCATTTAGGTAGTTTCCATATATTTTTATTAGATTGGACCTGTCTTAATACAATAACAAATAAAATAACAGAGTGTTTCTAAAATTTCTAGGAAAACATGGAAAAGATAGCATCCTTATATGAAATATATAAAAGATATATTCCACTTTTCATTGTCCTTTTGTAAGAGTTCTCCAGAGAAATAAGCGAGATATTTTATAGCTTTACATGTCAGCAATGGTAAATGCAAATGCAACCTAGAGAAATAACTTAGGGGCTATGGGAACATCCCTGAGGTATAAAACCAATGATTAAATTTTAGAGCAATGGTTTAACCTGTTACTTATAGAATAAATATTATTGGAGAAATAAAAACAATCTGCAAAAATTGAGTGAAAACTAAGGAACTTAGGAAACCTTAAGAATTTCTTCCCTCATGAAATGTGTGGAAGATTTTTCAATTAAAGTTATCTGTATGAATACCTGAATTCAATGTATTATAACCAAAATCTGTTAATTATAATTTATAAAACATGAGCACTTAATTGATTTTAGAAAAATTACATATGTAATAATAAAATATTAAATATCAAAAGTAAAAAAATAAATGTAAAAAATTCTTCCAGACCTAAACATTGACACTGGATGAACAATATTCAAGATCTCCAGATCCATGTAGATGGAATTTTTTAAAAAGTAAAAGAAAAATAGGGGAATGTAGTAACCACAATGTTGCTCATGTGAAACCTGAACATAAGATTGTATATCAATGATACCTTAATAAAAAAAATTAAAATTAAATAAAAGACAAATGGTGAAAAATATTTTATAAACATAGGTAAAATTTTATGGAAATGAGGATAAATTCCATATGATAATGACCATGGGGAATAGACTGCAGTCCAATAAATGTAGGTTTAAGTTGTAATAGTGGGTATCTGGGAGAAACCATTGAATTTCTCTGACCCAACAAAGGAAAACAATGTTGGATAAGAATTTGGGAAAGGCTTCATGTCAAATCTGAATAAAGCAGTGGTTTGATAGTCTCAGCAACGCAGGACTGTTTGAAAAGTAGTTCATGTCAGGTCTTGGATGCTTAGTTGGAACCAGAGTTCTGTCTTCCTTGGGAACTAAAAGTAGAGATAAATATGGAATATTATGTGTTTGGAAACCCCTTAGCTGAAGTCCTGTACCTGGTTTGGAAATGGAGGCTGCTTCTGTTTGTCAAAATGACTAAGATCCTTTAAGCAATAGTGGGATGTTCCATTCTTTTCTGATTTCAAACAGCAATGCTTCTGACAGTCTATGCTTTTAGAGATTGTTTCCAGCATTATGTCTTTTTGATAATTGACATAAGTGGGATTTGCAAGTTCACCATGGAATCCTGCAGTACACATATTTTAGCAAACATGGTTGATGTATTCTTTCCTGTATTTAATAAAAGAGAAAGAATATCACATGGCAATATGGCTAAGGATGATATTATTCAGTCACACTCTTTCTCTCAGAATAAGGTGATCCTTGCTCCACTGGCTTCTAGCACTGAATCTTACTGTGGAAAAAAAATCAAAGTTCAGTCTAATATTTCCCTTTAATTGACATCTTTCTAACTACGCAAGGACAATTTTTTTTAATTTTTATTTTTGGTGTCTCTGTGGTGTCTCCTGAGGAATTTTACTATTTATTCCACTGAGTCAAATGTGCACCGTAGCCCTGTACAAATATAATTTCTGCAATCAAATATAACTGATGGCATATTGGGCCATTATTTAAGCATGGGCTTAGGAATTTATACTTTCAATGGAAGCATTAGCTGAGTTATTTTACTTCACCTACTTTATTCAACTAACTCACCTCTTCACTCGAAATATGGAGAAGATAACATTGTTTGTTTTTATATCCTACTTTTAATAGTTTGCAGTGGAGGAGGATCTTTGCCTGGGTATCTCACTTTTTTACTCCTTTCTAGGCGATCATGTGCTATTCATTGGTCTTGTTAGACAGGAAAATAGATATGAGTGGGGTGGAAAGAGAATAAGGCCAGGAAAGCCCACTAAAAAAAGCCCCCAAATTAATGAGTTAATCAGTTAAAGCTCAAAAAGCCAGGAGTAACTTGGCCTAGAATGTTTGAATATTCCCCAGATAAAGGAGGGTACTTCAGCATAGCTCCTGTGTTAATCATTAAGGCCCAGCTTACTTTTTAACCTACCTATATGCTATTTTTTCTCCTTCAGCCCTAATTAAGGAATTTGCAACCTGGGCAACGAATTTAGCATGCAGGCCCAGAGCTGTAAGCATTTTAATACCCAGGAAGTTGAGAAGTAAGATTCCTAACTTATTCTTCAGCAAACAGACAATAACTCAGCCCACCCTGGGGGGCTAGCGGGCAGTCTTAATTGATATGCTCCCAAACCAGGAAGCTGCTATCCTGGAAGGGGACCAGAGCAGTAAATTTCTTGTGTTCAGTTAATTTTAAAGATTCAGAGACCACTTAACATGTCTGCACCTCCAGCCCTTTGCCATTCCTGAAAAATCCTTAAAAGGAGGCACCCCCAAACCTTTCAGTGTGCTCGTCTCTTTGAGGTCAACCACACTTTCTAAGTGCCTAAACTTTTAACCTTAAACTTTCTCTCTCCAACCTTTCAGGGCGCTCCTCTCTCTGAGATTGCCTGCACTTTTCTCTAAGTAACTTCAAATAAAACTTTTACTCTGCTTCACTACTATGTGTCTGCCCTTCAATTCTTTGTTGAGATGGGGACAAGAACCGAGGAAAATCTACAACACTCCCCCCAACAGTCTTTTTGTTTTTAAGTTCTACAAAACCCCAGCTTATTGTTGGAAGATGATTAGCTCTGTGAATATATAGTCATTCTGCCTTCGTTTTTTACTTATAAAGCAAGTCAAATGATAAGCTCGAGACTGACTCCTCATCTCCTGAGAATTTGCTGGGAAGTAGGCATGTTCCCTGGATTTCCTAGATACTTTTATTTTTCCTAAGCTGCCCACTTATCGTCTCCTTCCCATTATCTTGAATTTGGAGTATGTTAATACACAGTTCTAGGATTTGGCCTTCTTTTCAAACTTTATTTCCGTGATGGTATATAGAGATATAACCCAGAGAGCTCTGCCAAAATCTGTCTTTTCTTTGACCTCTTATTGCCTGAGATTTTAGTAGCTTTGCTTTTCTTTCATAGATGATGACTTTCCTGTTTTGCTGTTACTGTTGTTTTAATAAGCATTTCTTGGGTGCAGGTGTGGGAGGATTCTCTTTGACTGGAAGTGGAAATTATGTGAAATCTGGAATTAGTCTTGCATCTTTCTCCAGATCTTAATTTGTAATGTTTAAAGTATTAGAAGTTTAAGACTAGTTAACAAGATGGAGTATAAAATAAGGAAATTTTTATCTCATATCAATTTTATTGCTAGTATGTTTTACATATTTAAATGCATTGTTTTAACACATTTCAAGGTTTTAACTAAAGCACATAGAATTTTAAATCCAGTAAATAAAATATATAATTATAATCAGTTTCTCAATATTGTTTGGTGTTAGTAGTCTTTGTAATGAATATATTTCTACTTTTACTATTCCTCACATTTTAAAACTGTTTAAAATACTTTTAATGTTATACTGAAGAATTATTATTTTCATGTTATTTAAATATTGTAGATAGCAAATGTTAACTGAAAATCTGATGAGATATTAGAGTAAATGAATGTTGGAACATAATTATTGCCATTTTTCACATAATGGAAAAAAATTTTCCATGTTAATTAGTAACCACCCACCTTTCTTAAGTAGTTCCCAGTCATAGTATTGATTACCCAATTATTTGTCACACACATCTCTCTTTCATATGTTCCATAGTGTATTACTGAAATCTTGCAAAGCTTTTTATCATGTTATCACCCATCAACTTTTTCTCACTAATACAACTTTGGTTTGTCCGTCACCAAAATGTTCTAAAACACTCCTTATTTTCTTGCTAAGATTTGCTATAATTTCTGAATCAAATCACATGTGTATAAAGGTTTATACAGTTTATTTATTTTTATTTATTTATTTTTATTGTGAAATGATTATTACAGAAAGTTTAGTTAACATCCTTCAACATACATAGTTACAAATTATTTTTTCTTGCGATGCGACCTTTTGAAGATTTTTCTCTTAACAACTTTTCAATACACAAGACATTATTGCTCACCATGCAATGAACAAGTTCCAATACAGTGAACAAGCTCCCACAAGGTGAACAATGCAAGGAACATAGTGAACAAGTTCTCACAAGGTGAACAATGCAAAGGCAGTCATATCAGAGAAACTAATTCAGTTACTATAATCAATCAAGTCAACTATGATCATTCATATGATTTTTATACTTTAATTATAAATGAATCCCACATTTCCCCCTTTTTTGTTTTAATTGATGCAAACGCATATGCATATATTTGTGGAAGGTATCAGAACAATGATTAGCTGGGCTCGGCCTGTGACATAGCTTGTCACAGGCAATGTCTCTCTTGTCTGGAGGGGTGAGGTTCTATGCCTCACCTCAGTTGACCCCCACGTTGCTCCCCTGAGGTCCCTTGCAACTGTGCCTGTCTTAGGTTATTCCTCCCATGAGGAATCTTACCCGTCTCTGGCTAACCAGCCATCTCCTGGGACCAAACAGGGAGATAAAATACGAAAGAGAGGACAGCCAGCAGCTATAATTCTGGATAAAATCACAATATACATGATTATTTTCTTGCAGCAAATGCAGGTGGGGAATCAGCATATGATTTCACAAAGTTCTTTAAAAGGAATCACTTATTTCTTGAAATTGATTCTTGAAAAGTAGCATATGCTTGTATTGGCTTTAAAAGACCAACAACTGCCTTCTGCACACACACTAGAAGAACAGGAATACAAATGCATAACAGTATTAGACCTACAATTATAGGCCATATCCAATGAAACAAAGAAAACCAATTTAACAGTCCAGGCATTTGTGAAAACTTATCAATAACATGGTGAATGTTGTCTATTTGATCTTGAATACTATGCAAAAAATCAGACAAATTAAAGCAACACATCCCTGGAAATTGTTCACACCCCATATGTTCTTTTTTTTTTTAATCACTTATTCTTTTAATAGCTTCTCCTAAGTATTCTTTTTTTATATAATGTATTTTGGATCATTAATCTACAATTACATGTGCAATATTATGATTATTAAACTACCCCCTTCATCACATCCCCCCCACCCACCCCATTACAGTCACTGTCCATCAGCGTAGTGAGATGCTATAGAATCACTACTTGTCTTCTCTGAGTTGTACAGCCCTCCCCATGCCCCCCCAACATTACATCTGCTAATCGTAATTTCCCTTTTTCCCTCTTATCCCTCCCTTCCCACCCATCTTCCCCAGTCCCATTCCCTTTGGTAACTATTAGTCTGTTCTTGGGTTCTGTGAGTCTGCGGCTGTTTTGTTCCTTCAGTTTTTTCTTTGTTCTTATGCTCCACATATGAGTGAAATCATTTGATACTTGTCTTTTTCGGCTTGGCTTATTTCACTGAGAATAATACCCTCTAGCTCCATCCATGTTGTTGCAAATGGTAGGATTTGTTTTCTTCTTATGGCTGAATAATATTCCATTGTGTATATGTACCACATATTCTTTATCCAATGATCTACTGATGGACACTTAGGTTGCTTCCATTTCTTGGCTATTGTGAATAGTGCTGCGATAAACATAGGGGTGCATCTGTCTTTTTCAAACTGGGCTGCTGTATTCTTAGGGTAAATTCCTAGGAGTGGAATTTCTGGGTCAAATGGTATTTCTATTTTGAGTTTTTTGAGGAACCTCCATACTGCTTTCCACAATGGTTGAACTAATTTACAGTCCCACAAGCAGTGTAGGAGGGTTCCCTTTTCTCCACATCCTCGCCAACATTTGTTGTTGTTTGTGTTTTGGATGTTGGCCATCCTCACTGGTGTGACGTGATATCTCATTGTGGTTTTAATCTGCATTTCTCTGATGATTAGCGATGTGGAGCATCTTTTCATGTGCCTGTTGGCCATCTGAATTTCTTCTTTATAGAAGTGTCTATTCATGTCCTCTGCCCATTTCTTAATTGGATTATTTGCTTTTTGTTTGTTAAGGTTCATGAGCTCTTTATATATTTTGAATATCAACCCCTTACCGGATACGTCATTTATGAATATATTCTCCCATACTGTAGGATGTCTTTTTGTTCTACTGATGGTGTCCTTTGCTTTAAAGAGAGCTTTTCAGCTTGATATAGTCCCACTGGTTCATTTTTGCTTTTGTTTCCCTTGCCCAGGCAGATATGTTCATGAAGAAGTCTCTCATGTTTATGTCCAAGAGATTTATGCCTATGTTTTTTTCTAAGAGTTTTATGGTTTCATGACTTACATTCAGGTCTTTGATCCATCTTGAGTTTACCTTTGTGCATGGGGTTAGACTGTAGTCCAGTATCATTCTGTTATATGTAGCTGTCCAGTGTTTCCAACACCAGCTGCTGAAGAGGCTGTCATCTCCCCATTGTATATCCAAGGCTCCTTTATCAAATATTAATTGACTGTATATGTTTGGGTTAATGTTCGGATTTTCTATTCTGTTCCACTAGTCTGTGGGTCTGTTTTTGTGCCAATACCAAATTGTCTTGATTACTGTGGCTTTGTAGTAGAGCTTGAAGTCGGGGAGCATAATCCCCCCTGTTTTATTCCTCCTTCTCAGGATTGCTTTGGCTATTCGGGGTCTTTTGTGGTTCCATATGAATTTTAGAATTATTTGTTCCAGTTCATTGAAGAAAGCTGTTGGTAGTTTGATAGGGATTGCATTGAATCTGTAGATTGCTTTATGTAGTATAGCCATTTTGAAAATATTTATTCTTCCTAGCCAAGAGCATGGGATGCATTTCCATTTGTTAGTATCCTCTTTAATTTCTCTTAGGAGTGTCTTGTAGTTTTCAGAGTACAGGTCTTTCACTTCCTTCGTTAGGTTTATTCCTAGGTATTTTACTCTTTTTGATGCAATTGTGAATGGAATTGTTTTTCTGATTTCTCTTTCTGTTAGTTCATCATTAGTGTATAGGAAAGCAACAGATTTCTGTGTGTTAATTTTGTATCCTGCAACTTTGCTGAATTCAGATATTAGTTCTAGTAGTTTTGGAGTGAGTCTTTAGGGTTTTTTATGTACAATATCATGTCATCCACAAATAGTGACAATTTGACTTCTTCTTTACCAATCTGGATGCCTTGTATGTCTTTGTTTTGTCTGATTGCCGTGGCTAGGACCTCCAGTACTATGTTGAATAACAGTGGAGAGAGTGGGCATCCCTGTCTTGTTCCCGATCTTAGATGAAAAGCTTTCAGCTTCTCGCTGTTAAGTATGATGTTAGCTGTGGGTTTGTCATATATGGCCTTTATGATGTTGAGGTACTTGCCGTCTATACCCATTTTGTTGAGAGTTTTAATCATGAATGAATGCTGAATTTTGTCAAATACTTTTTCAGCATCTGTGGGATGATCATGTGGTTTTTGTTCTTCTTTTTGTTGATGTGGTGGATGATGTTGATGGATTTTCAAAGTTGTACCATCCTTGCATCCCTGGGATGAATCCCACTTGATCATGGTGTCTGATCCTCTTGATGTATTTTTGAATTCAGTTTGCTAATACTTTGTTGAGTATTTTTGCATCTACGTTCATCAGGGATATTGGTCTGTAATTTTCTTTTTTGGTGAGGTCTTTGCCAGGTTTTGGTATTAGAGTAATGCTGGCTTCATAGAATGAGTTTGGAAGTATTCCCTCCTCTTCTATTTTTTGAAAAACTTTAAGGAGAATGGGTGTTATTTCTTCTCTATATGTCTGGTAGAATTCAGAGATGAATCCATCTGGTCTGGAGGTTTTCTTCTTGGGTAGTTTTTTGATTACTGATTCAATTTCATTGCTGGTGATTGGTCTGTTTAGTTTTTCTGTTTCTTGCTTGGTCAGGCTTGGAAGGTTGTATTTTTGTAAGAAGTCGTCCATTTCTTCTAGGTTTTCCAGCTTGTTAGCATATAGATGCTCGTAATATTCTCTTATAATTCTTTGTATTTCTGTGGGGTCCGTCATTATTTTTCCTTTCTCATTTCTGATTCTGTTTATGTGTGTAGATTCTCTTTTTCTCTTAATGAGTCTGGCTAGGGTTTTATCTATTTTCTTTATTTTTTCAAAGAACCAGCTCTTGGATTCATTGATTTTTTCTATTGTTTTATTGTTCTCAATTTTATTTCTTCTCTGATCTTTATTATGTCCCTCCTTCTGGTGACTTTGGGCCTCATTTGTTCTTCTTTTTCCAATTTCAGTAATTGTGTCTTTATTCATTTGGGAATATTCTTCCTTGTTTAAATAGGCCTGGATTGCAATATACTTTCCTCTTAGAACTGCCTTTGCTGCGTCCCACAGAAGTTGTGGCTTTGTGTTGTTGTTATGATTAGTCTCCATATATTTTTTCATTTCTATTTTGATTTCCTCATTAACCCATTGATTAGTTAGGAGAATGTTGTTAAGTCTCCATGTATTTGTGAGCCTTTTTGATTTCTTTCTAAAATTTATTTCTAGTTTTATACCTTTGTGATCTGAGAAGATGGCTGGTAGAATTTTAATATTTTAGACTTTACTGAGGTTCTTTTTGTGGCCTAGTATGTGGTATATTCTGGAAAATGTTCCATGTGCACTTGAGAAGAATGTGTATCCTGTTGCTTTTGGGTGTAGAGTTCTGTAGATGTCTGTTACATCCATCTGTTTGAGTGTGGCTCTGTGCCTCTGTGTCTTTACTTATTCTCTGTGTGGTTGATCTGTCCTTTGGAGTGAGTGGTGTGTTGAAGTCTCCTAAAATGAATGCATTGCTGTCTATTTGCTTCTTTAATTCTGTTAGTATTTGTTTCACATATGCTGGTGCTCCTGTGTTGGGTGCATATATATTTATAATGGTTATATCTTCTTGTTGGACTGCCCCCTTTATCATTATGTAATGTCCTTCTTTAAGTCTTGCTAATTTCTTCGTTTTGAAGTCTATTTTGTCTGATACAGGTACTGCAGCACCTGCTTTTTTCTCCTTGTTGTTTGTATGAAATATCTTTTTCCATCCCTTCACTTTTTGTCTGTGTATGCGTTTGGGTTTAAAGTGAGTCTCTTGAAGGCAGCATATAGATGGGTCTTGTTTTTTTATCCATTCAGTGACTCTATGTCTTTTGATTGGTGCATTCAGTCCATTTACATTTAGGGTGATTATGGATAGGTATGTACTTATTGGCATTGCAGGCTTCAGATTCATGGTTACCAAAGGTTCAATGTTAACTTCCCTACTATCTAAAAGTCTAACAACTAACTTAATATGCTATTAAAAACACAAATAAAGGTTCTTTGTTTGTTTGTTTGTTTCCTCTGTTTTCTTTCTATTCCATTCTTTATATATTAGGTATCATATTCTGTACTGTTTGTCTATCCCTTGATTGACTTTGGGAATAATTAATTTAATTTTGCATTTTCTTAGTAATTAGCTGTTCTATTTTCTTTACTGTGGTTTTATTACCTCTTTTGACAGCTATTAATCTGTAGAAACACTTCCATCTATAGCAGTCCCTGCAAAATACACTGTAGAGATGGTTTGTGGGATGCAAATTCTCTCAGCTTTTGCTTATCTGGGAATTGTTTAATCCCTCCTTCAAATTTAAATGATAATCTTGCCAGATAAAGTAATCTTGGTTCATGGCCCTTCTGCTTCATTGCATTAAATACCTCATGCCACTCCCTTCTGGTCTGTAAGGTTTCTGCTGAGAGGTCTGATGATAGCCTGATGGGTTTTCCTTTGTATGTGATCCTATTTCTCTCTCTGGATGCTTTTAATAGTCTGTCCTTATCCTTGATCTTTACCATTTTAATTACTATATGTCTTGCTGTTGTCTTTCTTGGTTCCCTTGTGTTGGGAGATCTGCACATCTCCAATGCCCAAGAGACTATCTCCTTCCCCAGATTGAGGAAGTTTTCAGCAATCACCTCCTCAAATACGCTTTCTATTCCTTTTTCTCTCTCTTCTTCTTCTGGTACCCCTATAATGCGAATATTGTTCCGTTTGCATTGGTCACACAGTTCTCTCAATATTCTTTAATTCTTAGAGATCCTTTCTTCTCTCTGTGCCTCAGCTTCTTTATATTCCTCTTCTCTAGTTCCTATTTCACTTATTGTCTCTCCACCATATCCAATCTCCTTTTAATACCATCCATTGTTTTCTTCAATGATTGGATCTCTGACCGGAATTCATTACTGAGTTCTTGAATATCTTTCCGTACCTCCATGAGCATGTTAATGATTTTTATTTTGAACTCCCTTTCAGGGAGAGTCATAAGTCCATATCATTTAAATCTTTCTCAGGAGTTCTGTTCATAATTTTACTCTGGACCAGGTTCCTTTGGCATTTCATATTTGTGTATGGTGCCCTCTAGTGCCCAGAAGCTCTACTCTCTGGAGCTGCTCAGCCCCTGAAGCAATTCAGGGATTGTAGGGGAGTGGTATTGGTGCCTCTGGGGAGGAAAGGGCTGTTTGCTGGTTCCTGGCTGCTATGCCTGTCTCCACTGCCTGAACCAGTGGGCTGAGCACACAGGTATAAGCCTCTGTGCTTTGTGTTTTTAGTTGCTATAGACAGATCTTCCCTCTGGCTGGCCTAACACCAGGGAAGGATTTCCCGGTTTGCAAGCCCAGTGGGGCTGGCCAGAAGAAAGGCGCACAAGTCTGCCTGTCACAGAAGGGGTTCTTGGAGCTGTGTAGGCAGCCAGGGAGCTGGAGTACCTGAGGATCGTGAAAGCTCCCAACCTGCTGGGCAGAGTGCACCCGGACAATTTTGTCTGCCTGTCCTTTCTCCTGAGCAGTAAGCTCCGTGCAATCCTTGCCCCTTTAGCAGCTCTCTTGCTAAGGTCTTCTTTGTTAGGAAGTGTCTCAGACTGCCCGCCCTTCTTTTGTCCACGAGCAGCTGGGTATGGATCCCTGCTTTCACAAGCAGCTGGATTCTTAGTCTCTCCAGGAATTCTGCCTGTCTTAGCTTTCCAACCCCCTAATTACAAGAGTATCATGCAAGCACCATGTAATGTAGGTTTGTGCTCCCAGAGCAGACCTCCAGAGTTAGGTATTCAGCAGTCCCACATATCCACTCCCTCCCTGCTCCGTTCCTGTTCCTCCCACTGGTGAGCTGGGGTAGGGGAAGGGCTTGGATTCCACCGGACCACAGCTTTAGTACATTACCTTTTTCTGTGAGGGCTGCTCTTGTCTCCCGGTGTATGCAGTTTGTTGCCATCCTCTTTCCCGTTGCTCTTTCAAGAGTAGTTGATGTAGCTTTATTTTCCTATTATATGAGGTTTTAGGAGGAAGCCTCTGTCTCACCTCTCATGCCGCCATCTTTAATCCCTCTCCAGTTCCTACAGTTTAACACGGTTTTGTGTTTTAATTTCAACCTTTTGTTTAATTGTTGGAAGTTTATAGTTTCCTCCCTCTCCTTCCCTGCCCCTCCTCTTTCACAAACTATGTACGTATGTATATATATATATATATATATATATATATATATATATATGCATATTTTACTTAAAAGTATTTGTAGAAATAATATTATATTATAAAATATTTTCTTTCAAGTTTGGCTTTTATTTGTTCTTATGTACTATAAAAGGGTGAAATATTATTTTTGAGCAAATGTGTAAGTACTGTGTCAGTTTCACTCCACGTTCTTGTGATCATATGAACTGACCTTATCCCTGAAATTCAAATACAAGCGTATTAGGAATCCCTGATACAAATTCTCAGAAGCCACAAAAATTTTGAATCAATTTTCGTAAGGTTGTGTAATTTGCATAAATTTTTTCTTTTTCTAAATAAACAATTATATACTCTCAAATATTCATGTCAGACTACATATAGACTCTGCCTCCCCACTTTCACTCCCAATCCTAGCCCAAAATTCCTTTTGGCCTTTTCCTTTGCATATAATCTTAACTCGGAGCACTGAAATATTCCCTGATATTTATAATTTTTTTCAGTTTTCTTTTTTAATCCAGAACTTCTCTCTTTTGGTTTCTCTCCATTTTACTCCTTATTTTCTAGTTCAAACCTCTCCCAAAAGCTTACTGATCTTCTCCCACTATCCTTGCTGAAAGTCTTCCCAATGGATTCAGCCAATTATTGTTGATTTGACAATAATTTTCCCTATAGATATATATAACCCTGTTTAATATTAAATAACCTTCATAATAATGTGGTGTTACATATTCACAATTTTATGTAAAGCCTGTATTTACATACTTGCCTTCAGTATTATAGGAAACTGATGTTTTTAATCTTGCTATATCTGTTTTTATTCTATGAAAATCTCAATATATGATTTAGTTTTATTATATAACATTACTTTCTCCAGTTGAGTTAATAAATTTAGGTTTAAGTGCAAGAAAAACAAAAACCAATGAAAAAGAAACTAGAAAGTTGAAAATACTTGTCTTGGCCTTTTTATAGGTTATTACCTCAAATTATTACATTTGAACCTCTAGCAGTATGTTTAGCAAACAGAGTTCTTTAGAAATTGCAAAGTAAAATATATAGTTTTAATAGAATTGGAAAACAGAACTGATAAAAATTATATAATCAGTGGATTGAAATGGTAAAACTCTTTTTGCCACAGAGTAATGTACTAAGAAATATCCATTCCTTTATCTTTGCATGAATTGTGAATGACCTCTTTATGAGATTAAGAAGGTCAATGTCTTATTTTCATAAATACTAGGATTTATATGAGAACAGTGGTAGTGGGAGGTATGGCAAAAATTAAGTCAAGCAGAAAAAAAACACAGAAAACATAGTCTAATCAATAAATATTATCATAGGTGATAAATAAAATATTTATTTATATTCAATCCTAGATCAATGAAGCCATAACAGTTGTAATGAATTCAATCAGGACACAACAAAAACATGAATGAAAATAAAATAATGCTAAGGTAATGCTAAATATTTAGCTAAAAAGCTTGGTAATCCTACTTTTATTCTTAAATTTTCAAAAGCTTAAACTAAATAAATGGTTGCTTTTTGCATCTAAAGTACATTACCAATTTAATCAAAAATTTTAAAAGTGAAATTACAAGAGGAAAATTTTAAGTATTAATTTGTTTCTTCCTGCTGAAATTCCTCAGTATAATTTAATTTTGTTCCCACAATTTTTTCCTCAAAAACATGCTATAATATGAAAATATGAGACTTTTTTTCCAAATTGATAAAACATGGCTTTTACAAAATAAATATCATTTGCAACTTCAAATACCAAAGTATACCAAGGAATTTTTATCTCATATTATGTACATATTTAAATTTTTTGAAAGAACTTGAAGATTTAGACAATGGGAAACAATCCTTTCAAAAGCAATACTTGGAATATTAGTGGATAGTTTCAAAAGATTATGAATGATAGTTTTATATTAGTGTATAGTTTTTAAAGTACCATGTATATGATGAAAAAAACTCAGTGACCATCATAGGTAAAACTATTTTTGACTAAAATGTCTATAGTCATTTTCTCCTAAGTACTACCATTCCTAGGTGTGACCTTAAGGCATGTCAGTTGGCCATAACTTTACATAAATTTATAAAAACTTTACATTGTAAATTGCATATACATATACATATATATATATATACAGTATGTGTGTATATATACGTATATATAAAAGGTGTATTGTAAATTAAATATATATGGTACAATTTTATGCCATATATATTTATATTTTATAATATATAAATGTATATTTATATGATATAAATATATTTTATATATAACTATATATAAAATATAAATATAATACATATTGTATGCTATTTATATAAATAAATATATAATTTAAATATATTTATAATTTTATGAATATGGCATTTTTTTTAACAAACTGAGAAAATTAAATGCACTAAAGCAATTCTTGTTTCTTCTCTTCCTACATAAATATATTTCCTACCTTCTTTTACATGTATTAAGAGAACATAAAGAAATGCAGGCAACCTGATAATACTCCAAATTTAAGTGAAAACATCTTATTAAAGATATATGTATATGTATACACTATGGTACTTCAGTTAGCCACAGCCAAAAAAGTGCATTTCTCATCTCAGTCATTCTCCCTCATTTCTCCAGACTTGGGTGACATGAAGAGGACTCTCCAAACACAGTATGATCTTAGTTAAAAATAAAAACAGAAACAAAAACTGCAGATAGGAGAATTAGAAGTAATTGGTTTTGCAGTTTTATAAAAATCTCTCCAATGCTCATTCATAATTTGAGTCATCTTAAGCGCACCATGTTGGATGAAGGCATGCAAAAGCCCAAAGATAGTATTTTCCAAGGATCTGGGAAGAATCAAGTAGCTGTCTTGGGCTTCCCATCATCCCAATTTTTCATTGAATTCACCACTATTGTTTGCCCGTTGTGAATTCTCTGATTCAGGAGCAGGCTGCTGCCATGTAAGAACATCAGGATAGCAAAAGTCTGGCACCAAGGGGTCATTTTTTTGTAGGAAAAAAACGGACTTTATCCACGTGTACCACAACCTTTAGACATCCCGTTGCTGCTGCCTTTGCGTGAAAGCCAACCAGAGTATTCCCCTGATTCTCAGGTTCAGTCCTTTTAGTGTGAGCCTCAATTTTGATAACAAAATTTTCAGAAGGTAAGACAATAGCAGTAAGCAGATTGCTCATTTGCTGTCTGTTTTTTATTGGGTCCCAGTGGATAAGAATCCTACTTTCTACCACAACATCCCCAATATATGGACAACCCCAAAGACATGTCAATATAAATATTAACAATTTGTCCTTCTGATAACTATCATGCTCTGGTAAGGGCATGAATTTCTACCCATTGGGCTGATTTAGTTTGTAGGAGACTTCCACTCTCAAGTAATTCATATTGTATAGTAACCACATAACCAGCTTGGAAATTTCCTTCTCCATCTTTACAGCATGACCCTTCAACAAACAAAATTAGATCAGGATTTGTCAAAGAGGTGTCTCATAAATCAGGATGTAGTATCACAAAAAGGGACATTATTATCTCACAGTGTTGGTTGAATCTTGCCTTCAATTGTCAGGGGTAGTAATACCTCAGGATTGAGAATGTTGCAAAGTTTCAGGTGTAGATGAGGTGGTGAAAGCAGAAGGATCTCATAGATGGTTAGTCTACTTGCAAAGAAATGTCAGTTCAGAATTAAGGAGATTGTAGATAGCATGTGGAGTTTGTAAATAAATGTCATGTCCTAGGAAATCTACTGAGGTCTCTGACTTTGCAGGTTCCAATATAGCCTTAGGACAGTTGGAATGGGCACAGGCAACTTAATCAAACTGTATGCTGTAGTGAGCAATAGGCCTATGTTTATTGCCATGCTCTTGTGTGAGCATTCCAGGCTATCAATTTCAGGCACAAATAAGATGAAAGGCTTAGAGTAGTTAGGTGGCCCTAAGGCAGATGATTCTTACAGCACTTGTTTAGTATTAAAATGGCTTGCACGTGTTTAGCCTTCCAAGGAAGGAATTTAGGGACTGAAACGTATTAAGTTCACAGAGTAAAGAAATCAACAGAGAAAGTTAGGAACCCATTAATAAATAGCCAACTAGCTTAGAAATCCATGGAGCTGTTGTTTAGAGGAGGTCTAGGAAATTCTTGGATTGGGTTAATTTTTTTGGAGATAGCTGTATTACTTCAGTGCTTAGATTATGACCTAGGCAATGAACAATATCTAGAGATAATTATAATTTTTCCTTACAGACTTATGCCCTTTTTCTTCTAACCATTACAGCAAATAAATGGAATCTTGTATGGATGTCTCTTTAGTAACTGATTACAGTAAGAAGTCACATACCGTAAAACGGTCAATTTCTTGGGGAACTGAAAGGTGCTTAATCTTGGTGTAAAGTTTGGGAGAAATAAGAAATCCTTGAGTCATGACTGTCGAAGTATATTGTTATTGTTCCAAGTAAAGGCAAATAGATATAGGCCGTTGGGATCTACAAGGATGTTGAAGAAAATGGAATATAGGTCCATAACAATGAACCATTTTGTGTCTGGTGGAACTTGTGGCAAAAGGGGGTTTCTGTTTGTAACAACTGGGAAATGGGGAATAACTTTCTCTTTAATAGCTCTCAAGCCTTGGACAAAGAGCCATCCCTGCCGCTTATGTGTCCTGGCTGGCAAGATCTACATGGGCTGGTACAGGGAGGGATTAGCCCCTGGGCCATTAGATCTTCCACTGTTGATGTGAGGTCTTATATGGATGACCTCAGGCTTTAATGGATATTGTGACAATTAAGGAAGACGTTTAATTATGTCTATCTGAATTTTATATGTTCTGCACTTTTTATTCTCATAATATAAATCCTGAAAAAACGTTGAATTAAGCACTTGACTTTGAAACCAGTGCTTGTTGTGAGGTAGATGATGGCTATTTTGCATAAATTTTGACACTTGTAAATTTACCCTTACATTAAAAATAATGTTGTTAGTTATCATATTTCCTTTCATAATTATATTAGAACCAGTATCAGTTCTGAACATAGCAGAATATTTCCTTAATCTCTTAGAATGTATATTATTTTCTACATTTATATTTCTTCATTTTTCAATGGAATTTATTCTCAAAATTATGAATCCTAAGGGCATTATTACTGTTATTATTAGTTCCTAACTTAACCAAAATTGTCCATTGAGTAGCTTGATACATATCTGTATAAAATGCAGTTTTAAGTAGATTAGGAATTGATTAGAATCTTTGGGAAAGCCATGGCTTGTTCACAACATTTTAAAATTGTAATGAACACCAAAATGCTACACAAACTAGATATCACTTGCGTCTTTCTGGGATTTCAATCAGACTTTGCCATGTACTTAAAAAATTAGGTACTGATATATATATATATATAGCCCCTAAATTAATAGTCATCTTTCCCCTTTCCCAGTTGGATGTAATAGAAGTTAGCAAATAGGCCATGCAACCTATCTTTTTTAAGATTAAGAATTATTTCAGATTTAAAAATCTCATGTGGCATAAGATAACTTGTTCAAACACTGACCAACTACATCCCTTATTCCATTCTGTACATCTTGGTCAACCATGAGCCATCAATAACTACTTTTTGAGTACCAAACTCCAACAACTTTTTCTTCAAGCCAATAACATGACCTAACTCATATTTTCCTAGCTTGTTGAGTATGCCACGTGGGACTGTGTTAAAAAATTTCCTGAGGTCAAGCTCAATTTCACTTATTGTAGATTGAAGGACTCAAGTCCATTATTCTGTCATAGTGGGAAATACATTTGGTTTGACAATGATTTGTAACTCAAGTCATGCTATATATAACCTAGCTCTTTGTGATCCTCAAAGGGTTTGAAAATTTCCCATAGGATGATAACATACAGTACATTTCTGCATTTAAGTTAAAGCAGCTAGTTTATAGTATCCAGAACTATTTTTCTCCTTTGAAAGGTAGCTGTTTTTTGTTTTTAAAGCCTGTGAAAATGGTAATTAGAATGTGAACTTACATAGTACTATAACTATAAAAGCAATTTTATAACAAAAAGTTCTAGTGCATATAAACCTGTTATATAATAAGATAAACATAATTTAGCTGAACAGATTATGGATATAATCTGTGACTTTTTGAGATGATTCAACTAAGTATTTAAATCAGATATTTCTGTAAACTCTCAGCCAATTATTTTGTAATAGCTAACAGAACACAAGATCCTAATTTTCAAATCTGTCCTTGCAAGTTTGAAGGTTACCTACCAACTGATTAGAACTGTCAGGCCTCATGGCATTTATTATATAGTGTTCCTGTTAAGGTTGCTTATGAAACTATTAGCCTTTTCATTTGACATTTGCTGTTCTGAATGAATAAATATGTTTATGTTCTTATAAACTTTTTATTGCTTTAAAGGTAGTTTATGCAGAGCTCAGGTTAAATGAGTTGCTAACAAGTTATCTTTGTTGCTTTTGTTTACAGTTAAATTCCATTGTTTTCTTTAATGTTTTTTCTTTCTTATTGTTAATTTAAAGTAATTAATACAATTTATTTTTGATGATTAGGATAATAATAATTAATTTGAATGTGTTATATGGCCATTATATGACATGAGTACAATGGATAAATTTTTAAAATGTATTTCAAAATTTTAAAAATGCTACTCCTTCACTGAAAACTAACTCAATAACTCAAAACATTCATTTTTAAACCATATGTAGTAAGCCACAATTTATACCCCAAATAAGAACTGATCCCTTTTTCTACCATATTCCAATAACACTATGTATTTATATAGAACATATCAAGTGTCTGCTTATAGATCAGTAAGTATACATTTGCTTAACTTGAATGGCTGTGAAGGTATAGTAATAGTTATATTTTTATCTCCTCAGTTCCAAAGCACAGTGTTTTTACTTATATTCATCCTTAAATTTTAACTGAAGTGAGTTAAAAGGAAATTTTTTTCTTTTAAAATTGTTTGCAAAACTATAAAATAATTCACTAATATTTTCCTTTGAATTACTTTAAAAATAGAGGTTATTAAATAATTGGAAATTATTTTACAAACTGCAGTAGATTATAAACTTGTTACATATTTATGCTTCTATGAGTACAAAATCTGATTTAAAAAAAAGGAATATGTTGTTTAAGGCTAAATTTACTTTATAGAAATATATGGTAAAACGACAATATGTGCCTAATTTCAATCCAGAAAAGATTTGAAAGTTAGGAGACTATTTCTGTGTAAATTCAGACTGATTCTCTTTAAATCTTGTTTTAATCCTGTCTAAGGGTGAAATAAGATATAGATTAAAAAAAATAAAAATGGACCAGATTTTCAAAGTCATTAAAATAAAAGTATAAAGAGAAAGTATTGAAATGGGAGGTTAGGACCTTCTGGGGTGTTATTACCGATTGAAATCAGACATAGTCAAATACGTTCTATTTTAAGCTTTTCTTAGTCCCAACCATGGAAAGCCTATGATACTTTTCTCTGCTTCCCACCATTGAAATGAGCAGTATATTGATATGGAAAAGAAAGATACTTAATTTTCAAATGAAGACACTAAGGCTCATAATGGGTTACTGGTTTTTCTTTTAGTTATACAATGTCAATATTATTTTCTTTTATAAGAAGGAGCCCAGAGTCATAAGCTTGTTGTACATTTTCTTAAGTACAATTGATAAATAGGTGTTGCTTTTTTCTGCAGCTGATTAGACAATATGTGGATATTATCTATTTCTTTTAAGGACATGGAGATTTAGTGTATCCTGCTTGATAAATTTTTATTCAGATTGTGTTAACATAAAGACTTCAATCAAAAGTGCCACTCAAATATAAGTTCTATTTGTTTTATTATATAAATTTTAACATTTATAGGTTTCATGCTTATTTCATGCTAATCATTAAAGATACAGATATATGAAGATAAGAGGATGACAGAGAAGTGTTAATTGAATGACAACAGTGTTACAAAAGCTATGGTGTTTAAGGATATGAACTGGAACTAGTAAACAAATAAGTCCCAGAGAGCTATTGCACAGCATAGTGATTATAGTAAAAAATACCCACCACAAAAAAGAAGTAGCTGTGTGGCATGATGGAGCTGTTAGCTAACACTAAGGTGGTAATCATATTGTAATGTATAAATGTATCAAATGAACACAGTTGTACACCCAAAACTTACACAGTGTTACATGTCCATTATATTTCAATTTTTTAAAAAAGCTCTCCTAGGAGCAAAGGATACAACGAAGCCTTATGGGGTGGTAATCAATTCAGCCAGAGGGGTAAAGACTTCCCAAAGATTCACATCCTCTGTCTGGTAAACCTGTACAATTAGAAATAAAAGCTCAGATATGGAAAGGAAAGGCACATTTCATTCAACAATCAGTTCAAGATGAACTGATGATTAGTTCAAGCAAATAATAATAAAAAGAGAGATTAAACTAGCTGAGACAAGAAACAGAAGAAAAACAGTTTAGAAGCTGAGCTCAGAGCAATATTTTGGGTTTGTGAACCATCAACTTTGAATCCTGCTCTAAGGATTACAGCTTCAGAACAATCAAAATAGATCTTCCTCCTTTCGTGTTCAAAGGGAGAAATATAGAACATTAAAGCCAACCTGAACTCAGCATCATAATAATACTGAAAATAAAAACTAAACTTGTCAGTGAACCAGATAGAGAAGGATCTGCTCCAGGAAAAATAGGGACTCTGTGCTATCTTCGACTCACTATTTTGAATTCTTTTACATAGTTTGCTCATGGTCCTTCAAGTTGTATATATTATTTATTTCTTTGTAGACTCTAAAGTGTTGAATAAATGTGTTTCTTTCTAAGATTTACTGAACAAACTTACCACTTTATCCTCCAAGTTATATTTTTGTGTGATGACAGTGCAAGTGAACAGTTATTAAATTAAGAATCCTGAATGATGCAGAGGGAGCCCTATTGATTTGTACAAATTCTGCCCTGACTGCCCCATTTAGATGTCTTTTATTACTTGTGAAACAAATGATCTAAAATTTCCTTATTGTTGAATAAAACCACTATGGAATAGGTTGCTATTTATAAAGAACAAAGCATTTCTTTTTCAATTCTTTGTATTAACTCATATTAGTGGCATCCATAAGCAGAAGTTGATTACTTACAATTAAAATTTCTGTACTGTGTGGTGTAGGTATTAAGGGAAAAGGGATTATTGTCTACATTGCCCAAAGCTCATTAGCTACCTGATGTTCAGAGGTATACAAGTCTCAAAGGGTAGATGAACAAATCTTGAAGCTTGAGATAATTTCAGCATGGCATATCCTACAAGTTGAATGTGGGTTTTTTTAGATAAAAGAATAGATAAAAATAAAGCTTAGCATGTGAATATTAACTTTTATTTTAAAGAGTCACATATATACTATTACCTATTGAAATCTGAAAAAATATATTTTAGATTCAGCGGTGTCAGCATGGGAAGGCCAGCTGATCATAGACTAGAAAGACCATGAAATGTGACATTACCTAGTTTATTTCATGTTAAAATGATCTTTTCTCAGGTAATCAGTCCAGATATATACATATATATATAAAATTTTTCCCAAGTTTACTAAACTCATTAGTTATTTCATAATATTCAACTATCTAAGAGATGCAAAGACTTTTTTCTGAGATATTCAGACATGGAGTGGAGATGCTTTGATAATGCTGAAATACTAATTCTTAACAAAATGCTATCCAGACAAAATTGTCCCATGAACCAGAATTCTAAGGGAGAAATCCCTTGGCTTCCTAGGGTACTGTTTCTTCTAAAATTATTATAATTTTTTAAATCAGAATAAATATATTGGGTTGTGCTTTAAAGCCTGGACTTTTTAATAAGGTTGGCTTGGGTAAGGCTTTGGCACATGCTAGTAATGTAACTTTGGACAAGGTGCTGGACATCTCTGTACCTTACTTATGGTTTCTGTTTAGTGGGACTACTTTTGCCCATCTTTAGCATGATGATCCTTGTATGTTTAAATGCTAGCCTTCAGTAACTCATGTATGAGTATCTGATATGATGTAGGCACACAACCATATCCTGGGTGAATAGTGATGAATGAAAGAGACAAGGTGCCTTCTCCACAGGAGCAAATAAAATGGTGGGGGAACAAACAATGGACTAGTAACTATGTTGAACATATTATTAATTTATTATACACTCTCTAAGGAAATGAATGGAACCCTATGAATATAAGGACTAGAAACAAATCTGCATTGGATCATGTGGTTAAAGATTGCCTCTATGAAGCAATGATATTTAAGCTGCAAGTTAAGGGACAGGATGGAGCCAACTTACTGGAAGTGGTAAGAAGAGTGGGATTGTTATTGGCCAAACACCAGTCCCAACCCCAGGTTAGGTTGCTCATCCCTCAAAAGACCAAAACTCCAGACAAGTGTCAATGAAAGGGAAATTTTGCTTTATTCAGGAACCAGCAACCTAGGTAGAAGGTGGACTAGTTTCCCAAGACCATCTTCAAAGTACCATTCAGAGTGAGAGCATTTTAAAGAGGAACTTCATAGATATGGGAGGGGCTAGCAGTCAATCAATGGCCCTTGGGCAGACTTGCTGATGTCAAGGAGACTGTGTTCTTCAAAACTGCCTGGTGAATGGAATGTCCTCATCCCTGGTTTCCAGAGGGCTCCAGGCGTAATTCCTGAAACTCAGAAAGGTCTGGTTAGAGGACAGCATATAGGAGGAGGTTTTACTAACTTGTTTTGAAATGGAGTGAGTTAGGCTTGTTACAGCCTGTAATAAGATCCTTAGAAAATTCAGTATGTGTCAGGCACCTGGGCAGTCAAGGGTTTTGGATTTTTGAGGCTCTGAAAGAAGGTTATTTTGCCTGGGTTGAGGGAGGACAGAGAGAAAGAACTGAGAAAGGACAGAGAGAGTTTTAAGTAGGAATGTCTCTTGATCTGATTTTTTATAAAAATATGACTCTAACTGCTGGGCAGAAATGGATGAGAGAGGCAAGACTGGAACTGACATACTGATTAGGCTAAATGCAAAGAACATATAAAACCTCCCACATACCCATCAGTAAATGATAGCTATTATCATTGCTGAAACAGGATTTTCTATATAATTAGAAATTCAGCATCACCATGACTTTGCTAATCGGCTTATAGGTCTTTGACCAAAAGGTCAAATTATCTGTCACTTTGTCTCCTGCATCTAGAATGCTCAGCAATTCTATAAAGTTTCGTACAACTGTGATACTGGCTATATTAAATTTTACTAGAATCCACATCAGAATTTCCTCAATCCTGCATTCCCATTCATTTACTCACCTTAGAAGATTCCTTAAAACATTCTTCATAGCCATTCTCGTGCTGGTCTCACTGAGTCACCACATTCAGCAGAGGTCATCCCTCTCCTTCATTGAAAAAAAATGTGATTTTCAAATTAAAATAGAAGCAAAAACAGTACTATCATTTAAAGTAAGATTTTATTCTTTTCTTTCTTTGAGAATCGTTTCCTCCTCTCCTCCTTCATAAAATGAAACCTATCTATTATTTCTTCTGGGAACTAGCATCTTTAGTTACCTGCAGTATTTTCCATTAGGTTAAGCCATGTGAGACTGCTATTTTTGTAGGCCAAGAAGAATCAAGTGTCATCCATTTCCCGTGACTCAGCTTAATATCTTTAGCCATAGTCTTCTCTCTCCCTCTGTCTTTGTCACCACTCTTACAGGGTATTTCTAGCTCAAACCAAGAACATGACCTTTCTATATAAATAATCTTTCCATACTAAAATAAAACAGCATAGTTTTTTTTTGGCATATTATTGTGAACAAGATGATGTCTTTTCTATTTTCTTCCTTTTACCCCTGAGGTTCTAGAAAATGTAATCTATATTCTGCTTCTAATTTCTCCATTTGTTGCAACCTGATTTGTATTTACTATTCTGCTCTCAAGAAGGGCATTAGTAATAGCCTATATTGCAAAATACAGACATCCCATTCGTTCCACTTTGTTCTGTTTTATTATAATATTTTGTCTATGCTGAGATGTTTTATTTAAGCAATAAGAGCCAATGGGCAGGGATAGGTATTCCAAAGCAGATTGTCTAGGTTCATATTCTGGCTTCACCAATTACTTGTTATTGTTATTACAAGTTATT
>JAVSCE010000557.1:0-47285 GCA_032199065.1 Smutsia gigantea | reverse complement strand
TCTCTTCAGGATACAGGCTGAATTGGTCTGGAAACTCTTAGATAAAGCTGAGCCAAACCAAATGGCCTCTTTAGAGTAAGGGATTCTCTTGCATTTGCTTCCCCTGTTTTCATTCCAGCTTTTGCAGACAGGGTTAGCAGTGAAATGTCTTGAGGCACTCTGACGAAGGCTGGTGGTGGCAGGTCCCAGGTCACTGCGGGGAAGGAGCCTTCTGCATTGCCTGGTGGTGAGCGGGGCCAGGCCAAGGTTGGCGCAGACACACATGCCTGACCTCTCAGCTCTGTTCAGAAGACAGACTATTTTTTCACTTGGTATTCTGCCACAGTGTAAATTCCAGAGCTTCGGTGGCTCCCTCAAAGCCTACTTCAGCACTGCAGGCCAAATAATAACGTCTTTAAAAGAATATCCCTTCCATTTAAGTTGCAAAAGTACTCTTCCAATTTATATCATGTAGCAACATTAGAAAGGTCCAAGAGAGAATTTTAGAAAGTCCTTAATAATAGGATGCTAACTCATTAAAAAGAAACTTTTAGGAAGAGTAAACATTAAATGCCTTTTCATGTTCAGCGATACCTGACAATCCATGTTTTCCTTTCACATATGAGATCGAACCACAGACGTAGATGGAAACAAGTCAGCCCTTCCCCATTGAGGCTGATGAATGAGCTGCCCTGAGGAGGCCTTTTGGAGACTATCACAGGTTGGGAAGGGTAACTGGGTCTATCTGAAAGTTTTTCTTTGGGGCCACAATTCACATTTAAATAACGGTCAGTAATTTTTAAAGTAACATCCCGTATACAATGAAGAGATTGAACAAGTTATTTATTTCTCCTCACAAATTGCTTGCCATTTTCCTATTAGTCGTCTGCTTATGTTCCAAAGTTAGGTTTCCCTTCATTTAAAACAATGCCTGCTAGTGTGATTTTAACACTCCTATGAGTAGCTCTGAAGAACGGATGGGGTCTTTGACGAGGGCCTTCACTGGTGGCTTTTCTAGTGTTACAATGAGCCTCTTTTGCTGTCTCAGGGTAGCTCACTGCAAATATCTGGACTAGGAGGCAGCTCTTTACTGCTGGCTTGGGTTAAAGCCAATTTCAGTCTCTGATTTTCAAATGGACGGCGTGGTTCGAAGTCACATACCAAGTAAAACACAAATTTTAACTCTCATAGTAATTATTAACTTCCATAGTTGAATGCTGATGATTTAAGCCTATAACCTTCCCTTTTGGAGAATTTCTATCCTTTAATGGTATCTTCTTTGGGCCCACATTTAGGATTAGAAACTCTCTTTTAAATTCAAATATTCTCCCTTTACAGATATGACCACAGAGAATAAAGTTCATTAGATCATGCCCAACATAATGACATATTCTGTCGTAATTTGTTTGATTTCTGGGTTCTGATGCTTAGAACTTGTCTAAGCATTTTATTGCACAGCACAGAGCAGGTGCTTAATAAGTACTTACTGAACAAAAGGAAGTACAAATGAATGAATGAATGAATGAATGTTTTCCTAACTTTCTGCAAGGTTAGATTTCTCAGTGTGATGACCACAGCCACCATTTTCTCACAAAGTTTTCAAGGGAAACAGAGAGGATGTTAGGTTTCACCCCAAGCCTCAGATCCCAGTGAGCTAGGCTAGTCTATCCAGAACACAACTCTAGCCAAGGCTGAAACCAGTCTCAGTCTGATAACAAATGCAGTCAGGTGTTCTCCAAGAGCAGCAAGCCGAGTGCAGAGCAGACTACAGGCAGCCCTGCCACTCCTAACCCTGAGAGGGTCTGAGCAGACAGGCAAAAGGGAGAAGCCAACAGGAAGCTGGCTGCCTCTTTCACTTCAGAGAAGAACCACACTTGAGAGAGAGAATCCAGGCAAGAGGGACCCTACATCCCTCACCTTAGGGCCCCGTTACTATGGCTGGATGAAACACATCACATGGGTTCCTTTTAGTGGGCAGAGTGATGTTCTTGCCCTTGACTCTGACCCATCCTTGGGGAAGGGATGGGGATGCAGAGAATAACTGTGGCCTTCTCCTGTCCCATTCTTGTGCCCAAATTGTGAGCACCTTAACAGTATCATAGCCTTCTAGACCAGAAGGGACATCATAAAACAGCCAGTTTCGTGGCTCCTCATTTTAAATCAGAGGAAGTAAAGTTTCAGAAAGATGGACTGGCTTACCCTAGATTCCAACAGAGAGAGGTGATACATATACTCAGCCTCATCCTTTCAAGTTCAGTGGCCTCTTGGCAGGGTCAGCGCCAGAGCTTTTAAACAGGAGGGGCTTAGCAAAACGTGTGTAAACACACTTGCTCAGTGAGACATTTATTTATAGTAGGTTGGAAGGCATTTGGTGAAAATTATGAGGGAGAGGTTAAAGACCTCCCCTTGGGCCATCCAACAACCACTTTAATATCTGTTTGACTTGGCATAAGCACAAAGCCATTCAAATAGGATTCCGGCTTTTCTCAAAAATAGTTTCTTCACGATGATCATGAGAAGTGGTCAAAGTTGAATAACAAAGTTATCCATGACTCTTGGTGGCAAGCTGGCTAGTAGACCCACCGTGTTTGTATGATTGTGAGTTCTCTTACTTATGTGGAAGGACATCTGCATTGTGGTATCACATACTAGAGGACATGCCTTGATAAATGGCCCAGTAATTGCCATGTATTTGTCTAATTGCAAATTTCAAGAAGATATTAAATAACTGTAGACCTGACTACCAAAACCCTGTAATTTCAATTTAATACATTATAATACAGAGAATGTCAGACACGAGTCGATGCCCCTGAAGGCAGGTACCTGCATAAACACTAGTTCTCCTGAGTGCCAAGTAGTATTTGGAGAAAGAGTTCTTATGTATCTACTATTGCCCTCCCTTCATGGAACAAGTACTTGGCATAAACTATTATCTCCAGGGAGTTAATTTTGTGTAACATTTTGTATGTATCAGTTTGGTTAATAAATCACTCACATGGATTATTGTCAGTATTTTCAGCTGTTATAGAACATGTTTTTTTTTTCTTGCTTGGTTCAGATGTTTAAAAAACAATATTTTAACTTTGTTTTTCAGGGAACCACCACCAATCACCTTCTTATGTGGAAGATATAGCATATGTTACAAAAAAAATGGGGAAAAGAGACTAGAAATTTTGGGATGATACTCTGTGATAGACATACTATACAGTTGCTTGAATGATTTATGATTATATATAGTTTTGGCCAAATATGATTATTTATAGTTTTAGCTCTTTGTCCACAAACACATTTTATTTCCAAAGCACAAAAATTATTGAAAGCTATATATATTTTAAGGGCTTAATAAACTGAGAAATTCAACTAATAAAGGATCTAAAAAAAGACAAGCATAGGGCCAGAGATTATGAAAACAAAGATAATCCTACCACTGTGGTCTATCCTCTAACTGTTGTCTATGCACAGTCTTCCTCAGAATCACCTGGGGGCTTTTTCAAGATGCAGAACTGGGGCTCACCCCAGATCTACCTATCAGAATATCTACAAATGGGGCCTAGGAGTTTTCATTTTTAACAAACTCCCACGTGATTTATTTTTTTCTGCATTTTGAAGACAATAACTATCAAGCGAAAGGTTCTGAATGAGATTGCAAAAAGGGATTGGGGGAAGAAAGAGACCCTGGGAAAAGGTTCTTTGAAAGAGAGATACGAAGGGAGAATGGAGGGAGGGATAAACAGGGATAAACGCATGGTCTCCACCAGTGTTTCTGAACCTCATCATTATTGACATTTTGGGCCGAATAAGTCTTTGCTGTTGGGCTCTGTCCTGTGCAATGTAGAGTATTTAGCAGCATCCTGGCCCTCTAACTCCCTAGATGCCAGTGGCATCCTCCCACTCCAAACTGTGACAACCAAAAATATTTGCCGAATGACCCTCCTGGGGGTATAATTGTCCCTGATTAAGGACCACAGGTCTATTCTAAGGATGTCAGTAAAAACCAGAACAGTAAGCTAGAAAGATAATTAAATTCCTAGACTATATAAAAAAGAATCAAGTGAGAACTGAAAGAAGAAGCATGCTAATTCGTTATGCTCCCAAAGTTAGTTTCCTTGATAGTAGGAATCATAAACTTGAAAGTGAGCTGAGTGTTTAAAATATAAAAACCTCATTTTTGTCTTTCAGAATCTGGCGTATTTCACACAAAAGTCTGTATTTCTGATATCTCAAAAAGAAATCTTAAAATCTAGCAGGAACTGCCTGTTTTTCCCCCATGGCAACAAATACCTGGAGCTGAGAGGTGGCTGCTCCTTTTAAATGGAGCGCTGCTGTTTTCCCCCATGTTTTACAGATAGGTGAATCCTGGACAAAATTCCTTATATACCTCATGAGGGTTGCAAAAATAAAGAAACTACTCATATATTTAAAACTTACAGTTTCCTAGAAATCCAAGTCTTATTATCAGTGCTACACTTTGGAACTACAAACATAATTTATAAACAACATAGGTCCACACGTACAGCGCGCTAGAGAAGTCCCTGCAGCTTAGTGTAATCATAGCACCAGGTTTACAGCCACAAGGCCTGGCCAAGCACTGACCATGCCCAGAGGGCGTATGCACTGACTGACAAGTGCATATCCTGTGTCTTATGACACTCATAAAAAAAATGACTAATGACTGATTTCCACATACGCACATAAAAATTCAGGCTGGGCTTTATACAACAGGTTTCCTTCCTAACCATCCATTAAAAAGAATATTTGTTCATATGATGAAACAAAACATAACCTTCTTCCAGCTGTATTGCTAGCACTGCCCCCCATGGTCAACTTCCTGCTCATGCCACCTGGAGGGAAAACAGTCCCTGCCTCTCGCTATAATTTATAGCCTGTTTCTCATGCTTGGAAGTTGTACCTTTTCCCTATCCCATGAAAGGCAGCCCTGCTCCCAGCCAGTGTAGGTGTACAATTAAACATGACTCCAATGTAAAAGAATTTCCAGGTGTAAGCTGCACAGAGTTATTGTAAGCATGAGTGTGGTTTCACACTGTTTAGTTATGTAGGCACATGCTTTTTGCATGGATGAAGGCCTTATAAATCCTCCCTGATAACATTCTCCTTTCTCAGTGGGCAGGCTTCTCTCCTTCCCAGAAATGGGACTGGAGTGGTCTTTGTGTTTATGGTCATGAGCACAGCGTGCCTTATTTCCACTTCACTCCACTGGCAACCCAAATGTGGCTGAGCATGTCCATCAATCTTGCTGAAGTTCTTGGGAAGACGAGTTCTCCCACCTGCACTCAGCATATAGGCCTGACTCTGACTTTGGGTTACACTTGTTCTGAAGACCATAGATGATCGTTGGGATTTACCCCACCAGGCTCCTCCACCAAATATTCACCTCAAACTGCGCATCTTGAGTTCACCTCACTCCTTTGCTTTCTCTTCTATTGCCTCTTAACCTTGCTTTTTTACATTTCATTTTGGAGCACATTCCTCAAAGCCTTTTTACTCTAGGTCAACTCATCCTAGCTTCTCTTGACCTTGGACTTAATGCTTCACTACAAACCATCAGACCAGGACTAGAATTCCCATCTTAGCAGCTATCCCAAAATGCCACTCTCACATGCTGGTGACAAAAATTGTGGTTAAATAAGCATAATCAAGAAGTTCAAATGTCACTTAAAGTTCCTCATCAAGTACTGAAGAGGTATGCAAAACCTTTTCTGCAATATATTATCATTTAAGAAGTTGCCAAATCATACTACATAAGTCAATATTGAGATCAAGAAATCATATGATTTTTGGAAACAGTACCTTCCCAGTGCAGGGATGGAAAAAATAATATTTATATTAGAAATTTCTTAAAATATCATTCTTGGAATCCTTATTATGGGACTGGTTTTAAAATGAAGTCCACTGTGTCTTTAATAACTATATAATCAAACTTATAAGTTTTTGCTCAATTCAGCTTAGTTATGTATAAGCAAGTTTTAACTGCATGTTTATTCATTCTTTCATCATTTATTCAATAGGAATTTAATGAGCATTGACTTACATAAAGTGCACTGGAGATAAAGACACAGGGACAACTCTGTTTCTGAGAAATTCAAAGACTATTTGTCAAGAAATACCTATAAGCAAATAATTGTGATAAAATCTGGTAAGTGCTACAGGTGTCTGGGAAGCACAGAGTAGGTACTAATTAACTTCAACTAAGGAAGTCATAAAAAAGGGTTACAAGAGATATCTTAATAAATTATGTGCACACATAACAACTTAGAACTGGCTAACAGGTAATAAAACCTCAACTGTGTAAAAGAATTATCAGTGTGAGTGGTGCATTTAACATGAAGGTGATGAGTCTTTTGAAGTAGGACTAGGATGGGCTCCAGAGACTTATTAGCATAGGGGAGGAATATGTGGGTCACTTAAGAACTGTGTGGACAAAGGCACAACTGAAAGGTTTGCACAAGAAATGAGAGCAGCTTTATGGAAAGGAGGTGTGGTGTCGGGGAGCATGGGGAGAGGGAGGTGAGTGTGTAGAGGGCCACAGTCAGACAGGCATCCCGAAATCCCAGAGTGGCAGCATGCGCTGTTGGCTCTAAGTTGTTACCGAGTGTGATGGCAAAGTAAGGGTCCCCCGAAGATGCCCACCTCCCAATCCTCAGAACCTGTGAATGTGCAACCTGACAGGGCAAAAGGAACACTGCAGATTTAATTAAATAAAGGGTTTAAGACAAGGTGGTCATCCTGAATTGTTTTGATGGGCCCCAGAGGATGACAAAAGGTCCTTATGAGTGAAAGGAGAGGAGGAGGTAGGGCAACGGAAGCACAAGCAGGGGCAATGCGTTCGCTCTGGCCTGGACGACGGAGGGGCCAGCAGCCAGGGAGGGGGGGCGGCCTCCAGGAGCTGGAAAAGGGGAGGGAATGAATTCTCTCCCTGAGCCTCCACAAAGGAACGCAGTGTGCTGACACAGTGACTTTGCCTAGGTGAGACCCTTCTGGACTTCTGACACTCCAGCACTATAATATAATGAGTCGCATTGTTTTCAGCCCTGCCTCGTTAGAGCAACAATAGGTAACTCGTGCATATAGGCATACAGGGGACTCCCTCTTGGCCTTCCTCTGTCTGGTGCAAATGAGAGGCCTTTGCTGCCCCTAACCAAGGGGGCGCTGTCACTCAAACCAGCAAGGCTGACTTGGCAGAAACGTTCCCACAGCACTGAACCAGAGGGGGCCGGGTGGGAGAAGTCACTGTGTGGGGGGTGGGTAGCAGGACTAGTCACGTGGGACAGTGTGGTCCAGGAGTGGTGCAGAGCCTTTCAAGGGGCAGGGAAGCAGGGAGAAGAGGTGTGCATGTGGGGATTCAAAAAACCAGCACTGTGTTCAGGGTTTTACGTTCCATCTCAGGATCCCATTCATTTTGAATTTCAAGTAACCCAAGGGGAGGCTTCAGATTTTTTGTTTATCAAAGAAGAAAATAAATCAAACATTTTGAGAGAAATTGACCTACTGGACATGAAAGCCTGTTGGGAACAGGGCAGTTAGTGAGCCTAAGAGCAAATAAATCAAAGTTAAGAGCTTTCAAGTTTTATTTTGAAATCTGTTTTCAACTCCAGAGTACTTGAATCAGATCTCTTATATAATATTTAGTGACTAGTTAGGGAGTTTTCTTTAACCATAGAACAACTGGGAAGCCAACAACATTGCTCTCCATCTGCAGCTGAATGGTGTGACCCAAACCACCTCTACTGAGTGAGGATGGAAACATACGCCAAGAGGTTCTCTACTCTGGAGAGCAAAGGCCGTCTGGGAACCCTGGGCAATGGGATGGGTGGGGGCAGGATGTAACCTCCCTTCTCTCTGTCCCACCTCTCTCCAGTGGTACAAATGCCTGCACATGTCCAGGGTATGAGGTGACAACGAACAAAAGTGTGGTGACACTTTTGGTGGCATTTCTAAGTTTATTTCTTCTCTCATAACAAATCACAAACTTTTCCATGGCCCTTTCTGCCCCCCCCCCGAGATTTCTCTCTGAGATAGCTCCTCACGTTCTCATCACTGTCCTCTGACTAGAAATGACTTCAAAAAGAATTCGAAGGTGTCCAGAAATCTTCACAGTAAAGTTAGTTCAATTTTTTGGTAAGAATGCAAATGGCTGATTTTCATAGTCCCATGTTCAGGAAGCAACTTCAAGTAAAGAATTTTACCTATGGGAAGAGGCTGAATTTGGAACTGAGGTGTCTGTAGTCCGGAAGGGGCTGTAGACCTTCTGCAAGACTTCATGGTGCACAGCTGCTCCTTTCTAGCCAACATCCCATGCGAGCATGGGTGGCTGCCATGAGGGCCATTTGATGGGATCAATGCACAAAGGGTAAGCCAACCAAATACCAAGGGACAGAGCACAAGAAGCCATCCTGATGTGTCACCCTCTTGTTTCAATAGGTACAAATCACGAAGTTGCTAAGACCCCTCTAAAGCAAAGGGAAAGAAGTCTATGGGCCATCCTTAACACAAAGGGGGCTCGTAAATACCACGTTGCTAAATTTCCATGCTTACCTGGTTCATAAGAAATTTCTTAATTCTTACAGACTACCTCTTTGAAAGAAAGGCCAGTGCCTGCCTTCTCATTGTTATACTGGCAACATCATGTGGAATTTCAGAGGCAGGGGGTGGGTACTTGCTGAATGAGTGATGGATGGATTCATCAGAGATGTACTTTTTAAACACTATGATCCCCTCCTAGACAAGTTAGTCTTAATATAAAAATATAACTGCTTATCTTCATCACTATTTAGACATATTTCACATTATGCTTTCCAAATACCATACAAACCACTGAAGGAGGAACACAGAACAATACAGTTTGGAGTTTCTTATTTTCATAATCTAACTCAGCAACTCTGTTTCTATTGCTGTTGGAAGATCCTTACAAAATAATGAAGCAGCAAATTCTGAAGGAACCATTTTTATTAGCTCTGTTAGTTCAGCTTTTAAGAGCTTCTCTGTCAAAATGTAAATCATTATTATTATTTTTTATTAAGGTATCATTGATATATGCTCTTATGAAGGTTTCACATGAAAAACATTGTGGTTACTCCATTCACCCATATTATCAAGTCCCCCCATACACCCATTGAAGTTAAATCATTATTTTTTAATCAGTAAGTAAAAGTGCTCAGCAAACATCTTGCCTCTTCTTCCATTTTTTGTTCCTCCCATTTATTACAAAGAACTTTTACTTTATTAATCACTGTACTAAGTACGTGTTTTATAATTTGACAAATCAATACAAATATATTAAAAATCTGTTAACAATTTTTCTAACTGAAAGTTAATCTTTAAAAGATATGTTATCTGTTCCAGAAAAATCATCACCTTAAAAGATACTAGTTATATTAAATATTATACATATTTACTACCAAAGATTAAGGACTGTTAGAAAGTTAGTTGGATGGTTTTCTATATTCTAGAGGTGAGAATAGAGGACTTTACTGTAACCTAAAGAGCTGCCTATATTTTACTGTGAGGATGGGGAGAGGAGGTATTTATTCAGAAAGCCATCAGCAGATCATTAGCCTCTAGAGTTTTCAAATGAAAAAAAAAACAAGTTATTTTCCTTCCTGGACATACCTGTTGGTTGAAAGTCAATGCATTTAATGATTATAACATTGAGAAATTAGAGTCTGAGGTAGGCAATACAAGTGAATCCTAGAGAATAGGCAGAGACTTCCACTGGAATGATGGACTGCCCCATTGTAAGATGACCAAATGTGTGAACCTATGGTACTTGGATTTAAGTTGTTTGCTCTTCCTTCCCTAATAACACCTCCATAATCCTCATTCCATCCTCTTCTATGACCCCAGAGCCCATCCTCAATCCTAGAGTCTGACATTTAGGGACAGAGAGTAATTTGGATATAGAGAGATGTTCTAGAAGAGATTGTCCACTGTACACATTAACTGGCAATTTTTAAAAGAGAGATTAAGATTTACTTCATTTATCCTTTTTGTGTTTTGTTTGGGCTTGTATGTTTTCAAAGTAGCCATATCAGAAAGTCTTGAATGCCAAAATAAAGCCTTACTAGTCTGTTCTAAGAAGCATGAAAAGCAACTATTTTTCTTTGTCGATCTCCTTACTAAAGTAAACACGTTTCTACTTATGTGGACAAAAAAATAATAGCAATTTTTTCCAACGCCATGAATAAGGGATGTTCCACAGTGAACAGATGATTTTAATTGTTATGAGTCTGTACTGGACCCATTACACTCTGATTTCAATCTATACTTACTGCTCTTTTCTGAAAAATGGGGTCAGGACATTTCTTGTCACAGGTTGCCATACTTTGAACCATAGGGACCAAAAACCTACCACACCAGCCTGGTTAAGGTCCATCCATGTTATTGTAAAGGACAGGATTTCTTTCTTTTTATGGCTGAATATTATTCCATTGTGTATATGTACCAGCTCTTCTTTATCCATTCACCTATTGATGGACACTTAGGTTCATTCCTTATCTTGCCTATTGTAAATGATGTGGCAATAAACATAGGGGTGCATATATCTTTTCACATCAGGGATTTTGTTTTCTTCGAGTGAATTCCTAGAAATGGAATTACTGGATAGTATGGTGTTTCTATTTTTAGTTTTTTAGGAATCTTCATACTGCTTTCCACAGTGGGTGCACCAATCGCCAATCCCACCAACAGCATAGGGGGGTTCTCTTTTCCCCACATCCTCATCAACACTTGTTATTTCTTGTCTTTTGGATACAGGCCATTCTGACTGGTGTGAGGTGGTATCTCACTGTGGTTTTGATTTGCATTTCCCTTATGAATAACGATGTAGGGCATCTTTTTATGAGCCTGTTCGCCATCTGCATTTCTTTTTTGGAAAAATGTCTCTTCAGGTCCTTTACCCATTTTTTAAATGGGTTATTTGAGTTTTTGGTGTTGAGTCACATGAGCGCATTATATATTTTGGATGTTAATCCCTTATTGGATGAATCACTTATAAATATAGTCTTCCTTACTGTAGATTGCCTTTTTGATCTGTTTATGTTGTCCTCTGCTGTATAGAAGATTTTTGATTTGATGGAGTTCCACTTGTTCATTTTTTACTTTGTTTCCCTTCCCTCATCCAGAAAAAATTGCTCATGCTTATGTTCAAGAGATTTTTGCCTATGTTGTCTCCTGAGTTCTGTGGTCTCATACCTTACATTTAGGTCTCTGATCCATTTAAAGCTTACTTTTGTGTATAGAGTTAGACAGTAATCCAGTTTCATTCTCTTACATGTAGCTATCCAGTTTTCTGAACACCATTTATTGACAAGACTCTTTTCTCCATTACATATTCATGGTTCCTTTATCATATATTAATTGACCATATATGCATGGGTTTATATCTGGGCTCTCTATTCAGGTCCATTGATCTATGGGTCGGTTCTTGTGCTGGTACCATTATGATTTGATTATGATATCTTTGTAGTATAGTTTGAAGTCAGGGAGCATAATACCCACAGCTTTGTTCTTCTTTCTCAGGATTGCTTTGGCTACTCAGGGTCTTTTGTGGCTTCATATGAATTTTAGGATTATTTGCTCTAGTTCTTTGAAGAATGATGTTGGTATTCTGATAGGGATTACATTTAATCTGTAAATTGCTTTGGTCAGGATGCCATTTTGACAGTATTAGTTCTTCCTAGCCATGAGCATGGGATATATTTCCATTTGTGTCTTTTTCAATTTCTCTCCTTGGTGTCTTATAGTTTTCAGAGTACAGGTCTTTTACCTCCTTGGTTAGGTTTATTCCTTGGTATATTATTCTATTTGATGGAGTTGTATATGGAACTGTTTTCCTGATTTCTCTTTCTGCTAGCTTTTTATTAGTATATAGGAACACAACAGCTTTCTGTGTATTAATTTGTATCCTGCAACTTTGCTGAATCCAGTTATTGCTTCTAATAGTTATTGGTGGAGTCTGTATGGTTTTTTATATATAGTATCATGTCATTTGCAAACAGTGACAGTTTTACTTCTTCCTTACCCATTTGGATGCCTTTTATGTCTTTATATTGTCTGACTGCTGTGGCTTGGACTTTCAGTACTATGTTGAATAAAAATGGTGAGAGTGGACATCCTTGTATTGTTCTTGATTTTAGAGGAAAGGCTTTCAGCTTTTTGTCATTGAATATGATGTTGGCTGTAGGTTTGTTGTATATGGCCTTTATTATGTTCAGGTACATTCAGTGTATACCCATTTTGTTGAGAGTTTTTATCATGAAAGGATGATGCGTTTTGTCAAAAGCCTTTTCAGCATCTATTGAGACATATGGTTTTTATCCTTTCTTTTGTTAATGTATGTGGTGTATCACATTGATCGATTTATATATATTCTAGCATCCTTGAATCCCTGGAATAAATCCCACTTGGTCATGATGGATGATCCTTTTGATGTATTTTTGAATTCAATTTGCTAATATTTTGTTGATTAGTTTTGCATCTATATTCACCACGTATATTGGTCTATAATTTTCTTTTTTGTAGCATTTTTGTCTGGCTTTGTTAGTAGAGTGATGCTGGCCTCATAGAATGAGTTTGGAAGTATTCCCTCCTCTTCTAATTTTTGGAATATTTTGAGAAGGGCGGGTATTAGCTCTTCTTTATATGTTTGGTAGAATTCAGCTGTGAAGCCATCTGCTCCTGGACTTTTGTCTATTGGGAGTTTTTAACCAATTCAATTTTGTTACTGGTCATTGGTCTGCTCAGATTTTCTGCTTCCTCCTGGGTCAGTCTTGGAATGTTGTACTTTTCAAGGAATTTTTCCATTTCTTCTAGGTTGTAATTGGCATATAATTTTTCATAGAATTCTCTAATAATTCTTTGCATTTCTCTGGTATCCCTTTTACATTTCTGACTTTGTATCCTCTCTCTTTTTTTCTCACAAGTCTGCCAAGGGGTTTGTCTATTTTTTTTATCTTCTTAAAGAACCAGCTCTTGGTTTCATTGATGTTTTCTATTGTTTTATTCTCCTCTATTTTATTTACTTCTGCTCTTATCTTTATTATGTCCCTCCTCTACTAACTTTGGGTTTAATTTGTTCTTTTTCTAGTCTCTTTAGTTGTGAGTGTTAATTGTTTCTTTGGGGATTTTTTTGTTTCTTGAGGTACACCTATATTGCTATGTACTACTCTCATAAAAAAGCTTTGGCAGTGTCCCACATATTTTGAACTCTTCTACTTTTGTTTTTATTTGTTTCCATGTATTGCTTGATTTCTGCATTGATCCATTATTTAGAAGCATGCTGTTTAGCCTCCATGTGTTTTTGTTTTTTTTGTTCTCTTCATGTAACTTATATCTTGTTTCATACCATTGTAATCTGAAAAGATGCTTGATACAATTTCAATCTTTTTGAATTTATTGAGTGTTTTTCAGTCCTAATATGTGATCTATTATGGAAAACATTCCATGTGCACTTGAAAGAAATATGTATCCTGCTGCTTTTGGGTAGGATGTTCTGCATGTATCTGTTAAGCCCATCTGATCTAATGTGCTGTTCAGTACCTCTGTTTCCTTATTTATTTTCTGTCTGGTTGACTGGTCCATTGATGTAAGTGGTGTGTTAAAGTCTCCTCATATGATTGAATTGCAGTCTGTTAGTATTTGTTTCACATATTTAGGTGCTCCTATGTTGGGTGCATAGGTATTTATAATGGTTATAGTCTCTTGTTGGACCAATCCCTTTATCATTATGTAAGGTTCTTCTTTGTCTCTTGTTACTTTTTGTTTTGAAATCTATTTTTTTTTATATACATACTGCTATTCTTTCTTTTTCTCCCTATTATTTGCATAAGGTATCTTTTTCCATTCCCTTCACTTTCAGTCTGTACATGTCTTTATGTCAGAAATGACTCTTTTTTAGGCAGCACATAGATGGGTTTTGTTTCTTAATCCATTCTGTCACCCTATGTCTTTTGATGCATTGTTGTAAATTCCATTTACATTTAAGGCCATTTTTGATAGGTGTGTACTTTTTACCATTTTATTAATTGTTTTTTGCTTGTTTTCATAGTTTTTCTCTGTTCCTTTCTTCCTGCCTTATACTCTCATTATATGATGGTTTTCTTTAGTGATGTGTTTGGAATTTTTTAAAAAGTTTTTGTGTATCTATTAAAGGCTTTAGGCTTGTGGTTACCATAAGGTTCACAGATAATTTTCTAAATATATAACAATCTATATTAAGTTCATGGTTGCTCTATTTTGAACACAATCTAAAAGTAGTTCTTTTTTATTCTTCTTTTTCCTCCATACTTTACATACTAAATGTCATAATCTTCATTTTTTGTGTATCCCTTGACTGATTTTGTGTATAGTTGATTTTACTACTTTTATTTTGACTTCATACTTAGTTAGCAAGTAATTGGTCTACTACCTTTACTTTGGGTTTTCAGTGGTGAAAAACATTTAGAGCATTTCCACTTAATAGAAGTATCTTTAACATACCCTGTAAGGCCACTTTAGTTGTGGTGAATTCTTTTAACTTCTGTTTATCTGGAATACTTTTAATCTCTCCTTCAATTATGAATGATAACTTTGCTGGGTAGGGTATTCTTGGTTGAAGGTTCTTCTGTTTCAATACATGAAATATTTCTTGTCACTCTCTTCGGGCCTGTAAAGTTTCTGCTGATAAATCTGCTGATAGCTTTATGGGGTTTCCATTATAGGTGACTGTGTCTCTCTTGCTATTTTCAATACTATATCTTCAATCTTTGCCATTTGGTGTTGTCTTCCTGGTATTGTTCTTCCTATTCTCCCCAGATTGGGGAAGTTTTCAGCAATTATTTCTTCAAGGAGATTTTCTACTCCTTTGTCTCTCTCTTCTCCTTCTGGCACCACTATTACGTGAACATTGGTTTTTCTGGAGTTGTCACACAACTCTCTTAGTATCCTCTCACTTCTAGAGAGTCTCTTTTCTCTGTGGTCCTCACCATTTTTATTTTCCTGTTGTCTAATTTCCATCTCATTGATTGTCTTCTCTACTAGCAGCAATCTATTATTCATTCCCTGTATAGTTTTCATTTTGGTTACTGTATTTTTCAGCTCTGAGTGGCTCTTTTGCAAATCTTCTGTGTATTTGTTGAAATCCTCCCTGAGCTTTTAAATGACTTTTCCACAGGTCTGTGAGCATATTTATCACCGTTACTTTGCAACCTTTATCAAGAATACTGGCGATCTCTATTTCATTCAGCCATCTTTTTGGCAGCTAATTATCTTGTTCTTTTGTTTGGACAATATACTTCTGCCTCTTCATTTGTCTCATTTTCTTCCTATGTATTAGATTTGCTAGGCCTCCTGGTTTAGAAAGTAATGGTTTTATGAAGTGGGGGTCCTGGGATGGTCAGAAGCTCAAGAGGATTTGCTCAGCAGTGCCTGGCTGCCCTTTACGGTGGAGCTGCAGTTGCTGTTGGTGGACTGTGAGCAGGACGACCTTTCTGCCTGTCTGCTGGCAGTGGCTGATCTCTGTCAGCAGAGGCCCTTTGTGAGCTGTGTAGCAGCACTTCTGCTAGGATCCTTGTGGGCAGGGCTGCCTTCTGCCTTCCTGGCAGCAATGGTGGCACTGCTGGGCTGGTGGGGTGGGTGGGGCAGGTGCTCAGGGGAGCAGTGCGGGGGTTTGGGCCACCCATGAGGAGCAAGGTGGGTTTGGAGCTGGCTCCTGCAGGTGCCTCCCCAGTTGGGCTGAGAGAGGGCCTTGAAAGCTGGGAAAGACTCCCTTTTCCTGCCACGCAGCAAAATCTGACTGCTGCTGGGCTGAGCAGCTGGGTTGGTGGGTGGGTGCACAGGGAAGCACCTCAGGGTTGAGGTGCCAGCAAGGGGGATAGAGTGTTTGGAGCTGGTTCCTGCAAACACCCAACCAGTTGGGTGGAGGGAGGGCTGGGAAAGCACTGTCCACCTGCTCCTTCTCGTCCAGAGAGAACTGTGTCCAACTATCTCTCCTCTGGCATCCTTCCTGCTTCTGGTAAATCTTTCTAACTGATGCCTCTGCACTGGGTTTCAGTGGGACCTATGGAGCATGCCTGTCCTCAACACACAAATGATAGGACTCTCAGCCTCCAGGTGTTCCAAATCTCCCTGGTGTCCAGCCCCATTAATCACCAAAGCCGAATATAATGTGGCCTCATGTTCACAGAGCAGATCTCCAGGGACAGGTGTGCAGAGGTCCTGACCACAATAGGCTGGGATGGGGGTAGGGCTTGGGTCCGTCATTGTGGCTCTGCCACTTTTCTCTGTGTGGTCTTCTCTTCTTCATCAGGTGGAGATGGTCTGGCTTTCAGTCTTCAGGTCACATTCAGACTTATTTGCATTTGCGGCAGTTGCTTCCTTGGGTGTATGTGGGAGGAGGTTTCCTACTTATCTTCCTACTCTACCATCTTTTCCCCAAAGCCGCAATTTAGAGTTTTGAATGAAACTAATAAAAAGTACATGTAGATACTGACCACAAATAATAATTATAACAGTTTAAATTTGAAACAAAAAATTGCCTTGGAATGAAAGAAATATAGTAAGTCTTGAAATTCTGCCTGCTTTGGGACCTATCCTGAACTTTCTTCTATGAAACTCTGTGGGGTAAAAATTTCAGTTGTTTAATTCAAGTTATAGTACTATGATAATATGGCTTAACCTGTATGTAAAGATTCAGAAAACATACTTTCACTGATTCATAAAAATGCATATTTCCCTTCTACCATACTGTTTAAAAATCCCATCAAAATTCTTATTTTCAAAGGACTTCCGGGAAGATGGCGGCATGAGCAGGGCGGCAGAAATCTCCCAACACTATATTTATCTACGAAAACACAGAAAATACATCTACTCCTAAAAGAGAGACCAGAATACACAGGAAAGCGCACAGCGTGCAGCTACACCTGAGAGGACTCGGCACCCCAAGAGGCGGGTAAGATACGGAGCCGCGACCTGGCGGGACCCGAGAACTCCCCCACCCCAGCGCACCGGCGGGAGGAGAGGATTCAGAGCCGGGAGGGAGTGGAAGTACACCCCGTGAAGTAGCCAGCCCCGGTGATCTGCACAGGGAGCGCTGACCCACACCGCGCAGTGCAGTGGAGATTGGAGAGACGGGGGGGGGCAGGATCTGAACGGGAACGCGCCAGGGTGCTTGCAGCCGGCTCCCGGGAAGGAAAAAAAAAAGAAAGAAAAGCGCGCGCATTCTTCAGCGGTCTTAAAGAGACAGGAGCCCAGTGGAGAAGCTAGATCTCCCGGGCATACTCAGCCCAGCAGGCTTGGAGTCCTGGGGAGTTTTGGGCTCCTTAGCTGGCGACTGGGAAAGGGTGGCCGCACATCGACTTCCCGAAGAGATCAACAGCCTCCCATTCCTTCCCACCCTGGCCAGAGCTATAAAGGGCCCTGTGGAGCAGCGCGACCACGGCTGCGGAATAGTGGGGCAATAGTGCCACCTACAGCATCCCCACAGAATCTACTTCCGATGGGCGTTTTTTTGTTTTGTTTTGTTTTTTGTTTTGTGTTGTTTTTTGTTTTTTCTTTTCTTTCTTTTTGTTCTTTCTTTCTTTCTTTTTTTTTCTCTCTCTTTTTAAAGTCTTAAAGAGCCGAGCTGACACACCTGGCAACTACCAGCGACCACTTCTATAGCCATGAAAAGACAGAGGAATACGGTCCAGACTAAAATCAACCAGACAACCCCAGAGAGGGAGCTTGAAGGGATGGAAATACACAGTGTTCCTGAAAAAGAATTCAGAATAAAAGTCATAACCATGCTGATGGATCTACAGAGAAATGTGCAAGAACTGAGGGAGGAAGTGAGGGAAGTGAGGAAAGACAATGCAGAAATCAGACAAGCGATCGATGGGCTTAACAGCACAAGGGATGGGATGCAATAGAATGTTAATGGAATAGAAATCAGAGAAAAGGAATACAGAGAAGCTGAAGCAGAGAGAGATAAAAGGATCTCTAGGAATGAAAGAATATTAAGAGAACTGTGTGACGAATCCAAACGGAACAATATTCACATTATAAGAGTACCAGAGGAAGAAGAGAGAGAAAAAGGAATAGAAAGTGTCTTTGAAGAAATAATTGCTGAAAACTTTCCCTCGACGGGGAAGGAAATAGATTCCCAGTCCACAGAAGCCCACAGATCTCCCAACACAAGGGACCCAAGGAAGACAACACCTAGACACATAATAATTAAGATGGCAAAGACCAAAGATAAGGACAGAGTATTAAAGGCAGCTAGAGAGAGAAAAAAGATAACCTACAAAGGAAAACCCATCAGACTATCATCAGACTCCTCAACAGAAACCTTACACGACAGAAGAGAATGGCATGATATATTTAACGTTAGGAAACAGAAGGACCTAGAACCAAGAATATTGTATCCAGCACGATTATCATTGAAATATGACGGAGGGATTAAACAATTTAGAGACAAATGAAAGTTGAGAGAGTTTGCCTCTCATAAACCACCACTACAGGATATCTTAAATGGACTGCCCTGGAGGGAAGCACGCCTAAGGCTAAAAAGATGTCACCAGAGAAAATAAAATCATAGCAAAGAAAGCAGACCATCCAAATACTAACTAAAGGCAAAGAATAAAACACCTAGTATATAAAGAATGGAGGAGGAAGAATAAGAAGGGAGAGAAATAAAGAAACATCAGACGGTGTTTACAATAACTTAACAAGAAAGTTAAGTTAGATTGTTAGATAGTAAAGAAGCAACCCTTGAACCTTTGGTAACCACGAATCTAAAGCCAGCAATGGCAATAAGTACATATCTATGGATAATCACCCTAAATGTAAATGGACTGAATGCACCAATCAAAAGACACAGAGTAACAGAATGGATAAAAAAGCAAGACCCATCTATATGCTGCTTACAAGAGACTCACCTCAAACCCAAAGATATACACAGACTAAAAGTGAAGGGATGGAAAAAGATATTTCATGCAAACAACGAAGAGAAAAAAGCAGGTGTTGCAGTACTTGTATCAGACAAAATAGACTTCAAAACGAAGAAAGTAGCAAGAGATAAAGAAGGACATTACATAATGATAAAGGGGTCAGTCCAACAAGAAGATATAACCATTATAAATACATATGCACCCAACACAGGAGCACCAGCATATGTGAAACAAATACTAACAGAATTAAAGGAGGAAATAGACACCAATGCATTCATTTTAGGTGACTTCAACACACCACTCACTCCAAAGGACAGATCAACCAGACAGAAAATAAGTAAAGACACAGAGGCACTGAACAACACACTAGAACAGATGGACCTAACAGACATCTGCAGAACTCTGCACCCAAAAGGAAGAGGACACATATTCTTCTCAAGTGCACATGGAGCATTTTCCAGAATAGACCACATACTAGGCCACAAAAAGAACCTCAGTAAATTCAAAGATATTGAAATTCTACCAACCAACTTCTCAGATCACCAAGGTATAAAACTAGAAATAAATTTTAGAAAGAAATCAAAAAGGCTCACAAATACATGGAGACTTAACAACATTCTCCAAATTAATCAATGGGTTAATGACCAAATCAAAACTGAAATCAAAGAATATATGGAGACTAATGACAACAACAACACAAAGCTACAACTTCTGTGGGACGCAGCAAAGGCAGTTCTAAGAGGAAAGTATATTGCAATCCAGGCCTATTTAAAGAAGGAAGAACATTCCCAAATGAATAGTGTAAAGACACAATTACTGAAATTGGAAAAAGAAGAACAAATGAGGCCCAAAGTCACCAGAAGGAGGGACATAATAAAGATCAGAGAAGAAATAAATAAAATTGAGAAGAATAAAACAATAGAAAAAAATCAATGAAACCAAGAGCTGGTTCTTTGAAAAAATAAACAAAATAGATAAACCCCTAGCCAGACTCATTAAGAGAAAAAGAGAATCTACACACATAAACACAATCAGAAATGAGAAAGGAAAAATCACGACGGACCCCACAGAAATACAAAGAATCATAAGAGAATATTATGAGAATCTATATGCTAACAAGCTGGAAAACATAGAAGAAATGGACAACTTCTTAGAAAAATACAACCTCCCAAGACTGAGCAAGCAAGAAATAGAAAAACTAAACAGACCAATCACCAGCAACGAAATTGATTCAGTAATCAAAGAAATACCCAAGAACAAAACCCTCAGACCTGATGGATTCACCTCTGAATTCTACCAGACATATAGAGAAGAAATAACACCCATTCTCCTTAAAGTTTTCCAAAAAATTGAAGAGGAGGGAATACTTCCAAACTCATTCTATGAAGCCAGCATCACTCTAATACCAAAACCTGGCAAATACCTCACCAAAAAAGAAAATTACAGACCAATATCCCTGATGAACGTAGATGCAAAAATACTCAACAAAATATTAGCAAACCGAATTCAAAAATACATCAAGAGGATCATACACCATGATCAAGTGGGGTTCATCCCAGGGATGCAAGGATGGTACAACATTCGAAAATCCATCAACATCATCCACCATATCAACAAAAAGAACAAAAACCACGTGATCATCTTCATAGATGCTGAAAAAGCATTTGACAAAATCCATTCATGATTAAAACTCTCAACAAAATGGGTATAGAGGGCAAGTACCTCAACATCATAAAGGCCATATACGAGAAACCCACAGCTAACATCATACTTAACAGGAATCCACTGAAAGCTTTTCATCTAAGATCGGGAACAAGACAGGGATGCCCACTCTCTCTACTGTTATTCAACATAGTACTGGAGGTCCTAGCCACGGCAATCAGACAAAACAAAGACATACAAGGCATCCAGATTGGTAAAGAAGAAGTCAAATTGTCACTATTTGCAGATGACATGATATTGTACATAAAAAACCCTAAAGACTCCACTCCAAAACTACTAGAACTAATATCTGAATTCAGCAAAGTTGCAGGATACAAAATTAACACACAGAAATCTGTTGCTTTCCTATACACTAATGATGAACTAACAGAAAGAGAAATCAGAAAAACAATTCCATTCACAATTGCATCAAAAAGAATAAATACCTAGGAATAAACCTAACGAAGGAAGTGAAAGACCTGTACTCTGAAAACTACAAGACACTCCAAAGAGAAATTAAAGAGAACACTAACAAATGGAAATGCATCCCATGCTCTTGGCTAGGAAGAATAAATATTGTCAAAATGGCTATACTACCTAAAGCAATCTACAGATTCAATGCAATCCCTATCAAACTACCAACAGCTTTCTTCAATGAACTGGAACAAATAATTCTAAAATTCATATGGAACCACAAAAGACCCCGAATAGCCAAAGCAATCCTGAGAAGGAGGAATAAAACAGGGGGAATTACACTCTCTGACTTCAAGCTCTACTACAAAGCCACAGTAATCAAGACAATTTGGTATTGGCACAAAAACAGACCCACAGACCAGTGGAACAGAATAGAAAATCCAAACATTAACCCAAACATATACAGTCAATTAATATTTGATAAAAGTGCCTTGGATATACAATGGGGAGATGACAGCCTGTTCAGCAGCTGGTGTTGGAAAAACTGGACAGCTACATGTAAGAGAATGAAACTGGACTACTGTCTAGCCCCATGCACAAAGGTAAACTCAAGGTGGATCAAAGACCTGAATGTAAGTCATGAAACCATAAAACTCTTAGAAAAAAACATAGGCAAAAATCTCTTGGACATAAACATGAGCAACTTCTTCATGAACATATCTCCCCGGGCAAGGGAAACAAAAGCAAAAATGAACAAGTGGGACTATATCAGGCTGAAAAGCTTCTGTACAGCAAAGGACACCATCAGTAGAACAAAAAGACATCCTACAGTATGGGAGAATATATTCATAAATGACATATCCTGATAAAGGGTTGACATCCAAAATATATAAAGAACTCATGCACCTTAACAAACAAAAAGCAAATAATCCAATTAAGAAATGGGCAGAGGACATGAATAGACACTTCTCTAAAGAAGAAATTCAGATGGCCAACAGGCACATGAAAAGATGCTCCACATCGCTAATCATCAGAGAAATGCAGATCAAAACCACAATGAGATATCACCTTAGACCAGTGAGGATGGCCAACATCCAAAACACAAACAACAAGAAATGTTGGCGAGGATGTGGAGAAAAGGGAACCCTCCTACACTGCTGATGGGAATGCAAATTAGCTCAACCATTGTGGAAGGCAGTATGGAGGTTCCTCAAAAAAGTCAAAATAGAAATACCATTTGACCCAGGAATTCCACTCCTAGGAATTTACCCTAAGAATGCAGCAGCCCAGTTTGAAAAAGACAAACGCACCCATATGTTTATCGCAGCACTATTTACAATAGCCAAGAAATGGGAGCAACCTAAGTGTCCATCAGTAGATGAATGGATAAAGAAGAAGTGGTACATATGCACAATGGAATATTATTCAGCCACAAGAAGAAAACAAATCCTACCATTTGCAACACCATGGATGGAGCTAGAGGGTATTATGTTCAGTGAAATAATCCAAGCCGAAAAAGACAAGTACCAAATGATTTCACTCATATGTGGAGTATAAGAATAAAGAAAAAAAACTGACGGAACAAAACAGCAGCAGACTCACAGAACACAAGAACGGACTCATAGTTACCAAAGGGAAAGGGGCTGGGGAAGATGGGTGGGAAGGGAGGGATAAGAGGGAAAAAGGGGCATTACAATTAGCAGACGTAATGTTGGGGGGCACGGGGAGGGCTGTACAACTCAGAGAAGACAAGTAGTGATTCTATAGCATCTCACTACGCTGATGGACAGTGACTGTCATGGGGTGGGTGGGGGGGACCTGATGAAGGGGTAGTTTAATAACCATAATATTGCACATGTAATTGTAGATTAATGATACAAAAATAAATTATATAAAAAAATTCTTATTGTCTACAAGCAAGAGGAATGGAAAAAAAAAAGAATGGTATTTCTTCATAAAACTCAGTACACTTGGGCTTTCTAAACTTCTACAGCCTCCTGCAAATCCAGCCTCCAGGGACCCTTAAAGATATAAACATTGTTTTTCTTATTGGGTTTCAGATATTAAGCCTACTCTTCACTGGTGTTGATCGTGTAATTTTTCTCACCAGACCTACATTGCATGTGGGTTTTGCAGGTGACCATGCCAACTAGTTGCAGCACGTTGCTGGCAGGTGAAGCCAACTTTCCTCAAGTAAAAAGCTCTCTCTTTGGGTTTGGTGTGTTATTCATGATCTCCTCACTCTTTGGTCTCTGGGTCTTTTGTTTTTCACTCACTTCTCCATTTCAGGTTTTAAAGCATTTCACAGCAGGAGACTTAACTACTGTCTTCAAGTCTTTTTTTTTTCCCCCTCCTTTTCCCCTCCTTCTCCCCTCCTTCCTGTTTAGGCTAAGTTCCCTTGGCTCTGTCTGTGCCTGACTCTTCATGCTTCTTTTGCACAGCAGCACTATTGGTTTTATATTTCTCCTCTTCTTAGTTCAATATTGGGAACTCTGTTTTCTTTAAATTTTATTATAAAACATGTTCATATTAAACTAGAGAAGAGAGAAGGAAACCTTATGCATGATCTTACTTCAATAACACAACCGTTTTTAGTTATTGGTTTAACATTTCTTCCTGGTCTCCTGACTCATGCAACTCTTTTCATATAGCGTTGTCATCACAGAATAAGTAACCTAACCATTTGCATACTAATTTTTTCTTACCTTTTTTAGAAAGTACTATGTTATGAATTTGCATAGCCATAATTTTATTGGCTGATTAATATTGCATATGTGGATGAATTTGTAATTTAAATATTTTCCTCTCTGGCTCCATTCTTATAAGTAATATATCCATTTATCTGTTTCTTTGAGGAATCCGGTGTTAGCCTTGTTTCTCTTTCCTTTTTCACCTAGTTGCTTTCTCTTTGGCTCCAGAAAAACAACTATGATGTGTCTGTTGCTACTGTTTCCTGTGTTGGAGATCCTTTTCTCTTTTCAGGACATGCTCCATTCCAAGAGGAACAGGTGGACCCAATATAATCACCCTTTAAAAAGGCTACTGCTGAACTGAGTGAGTGATTGCTGGGATTAAGGGAAACTGCAGATATGTGCTGGAAGTAAATTGGAACCTGAATTAAGAATATCCTGTGGTCTGTGAAATCTATTTCTAGAGCCACAGGAAGTAAGAGTTTAATATTTTAGATTCATAATCGAAGGAATGTGAAAGTGGACTTAGCATATCTAAAGGAAAATGAACCAAGGAGGTAGTTTGGAAAGGAGGCAAGATAATTGAATTACAATCCTTACCTTTCACTCTTCAAGCCTCTAATGATATTGTGGGTAAAATTGTAACATTTTCAGAATATCTCACCTGGCTTTAGTACATCTGAATATCAATAGGCGTTCAGAGGTGGAAAGAAGTATGGCTTTAGTGCAATTGCATCATTCCTCAGGGGTGGGGAGAAGTTCATCTCCATATCAGTGGGTAATTACCTGGGCAAAGGAGGGCTTATCTGTACCTGAGAGGTGAGGGGAGGGCCGGTTTTGCTGCTGCTGCATCAGGAGAGAGAGAAGGGCCTGGACTGCAGTTTTGTAAGCAATAAACGGGTTTTAAACTTTATTTCTCCCTTTGACTGATTTCGGTTTTTAGAGGTATTTTGCCCTGGGATTTCCTCTCCCCGGACTTACAGATATGGTTGTGGATCCTAAGTTCCTCTTCTATAAAATGGGAGGATTGGAACAGAAGGATCTCTAAGATCTCCTTAACAGCGTATGGCCAGAGTGCAGTCCCACAGGACTCATTCTTGGTCTGAGAGCCACTTAGTGTTAATGCCGTGCTTTATATATTTTGGGAGCAGCTCTGAAAGACACATACAGATCATCCTTTTCAGAACACTGGCATGTAAAAGTGAAGTGATTAAATCCTTTGGAGAAGGTTATGCAAAACAGTAAATTCTCATGCATATAGAACCATGATTTTTTTAGATCTGCTAATAGGGGCTATAGTGAGAATGGCAGGCCCAGCTTGGGTCCTGAAAAGCTGTTATTTTCCTTTCAATTTCTCTGTTGACATTCTCACATCTTCTATATTTTCCTTTGCATGCCGCCTAAAGCTCAGCAGGCTATTAAAGAAAAGGAATAGTGCTCATGGTTTTAGATGGGGGAGTGGGTCTAGACAAAAGGGGAGAGGCACATTTTATAGCTTCAGTTTTCTGAGAAATACAAATCTACTCACTTTTCTTCCTTCCACTTTCTAAGGGAGAGGCTGGTTTGGGGACAGAGTTAGGATTACATATTAACCAGCTGATAGGATAAGAAAAAATTATTCAAAAGTATTTTGTATTCCTCAAGTCTTTAGAAGGAGATTGCTAATTTTGCTCCCAAGAGTCATGATCATTTACCAACAGAAAACATTGTCCAAGTGTCACACCTGGGTGCCAATCTGCCTTGACCCCCAGAAGAGGTAACAGGGAAGAAGGGTGGCTAAAAAGAGGCTGGACAGACCACCTTTGCTAGGTAAACAGGGGTGAGATTGGAACATGTATAAGAAGGTTTTAACTCACAGTTTTAATTTAAAAAATTGCTCCACATGGAAAGGTTAAACTTTATGTTATCTTTTTTAATATAATAAAATTGTTTGAATTTCTTTTTGCCCAAATTGAAATTGAAAGTGAGGTTTCAAATGAATTATAAAAGAAAAAGAAAATTAAAACACATGTTACTGCAACTGGATAATTAGTAAAAGTTAATTATTTCATCTATGAACCAGAAGTAAATTATAACTTGAATTTGAAGAAAATATTACTTTCACATATATTTCATTTCTATTTTGCCCGTTTTTGACTCATTTCACTGACCTCAAGATGCAAAGCTTTCTCTCTAGTAAAATGTTTTACCAAAACCCACAAAACCTATTCCACATAAACTGAAACCAGAAACAAACTACGTGAATTTTGTATCACACTGTGCCAAAGCTCACCTATAGATCATTAGCTATGAGTCAAAAACCTGGGTGTCACAGAGGCCATTAACAGATAATCTGGGCTATTTTAAAAATGTCTACAAACAGTGGACCTACATTGTATGGCTGGGTATGGACTTGGGTGCCAGGAACAGAGATTTGAGTTCTGGCTCTGCCCTTCCCTAACTCTGTGGCCTTGGGCCAGCTCTTTAACCTCTCTGTTCCTCCATGACCTCACTTCTAAAGAGGACAGACTAACAGTATGTATTGCATAGTGTTAAGTTTCAAAAGGGTGACCCATGTGAAGGCTTAGCAGAATGCTGAGAACAGAGAAGCCCTCACAACTGCCAGTTAATCACTCATTCATTCAACAAACAGCTATTGAATACCTACTTTGTGCCAGGCACCATTCTAGTCACTGGGGATAAAGCAGTGAACAGACAAAAATTCCTCCCCTGAGGGAATGTATATTCTAGCAGAAAATATCTCACAGTTAGATAGTGCTTACAATTGTTTACTATTACAGCTAAAGCAGTGGGTCTCAATCCTACCCAGGTCACATTTTGAAAAGTTTAGAAATATTTTTGGTTGTCACAACTGGGAGAGAGGAGACTGCTCCTGGCGTTTAGTAGGTAGAGACCAAGGACGCTGATGAACACTCTGTAATTCACAAGACAGTCCCCCACCACAAAGAACTATCAGTCCCCAAGTGTCAACAGTGCAGAGGCTGAGAAACTCTGTACTACAGGTTATGAATGGACTCAGTTAATCCTTAACACAACCCTACGAGGTAGGAATTATAAGAATGGCTATTTTGTTATTATTTTATGGTAACTAATAGTAATTATATTTTATAGAGTGTAATTTTATAGTATTTATAGTAATATATAGAATATGTAAATATATTAAATATTTGTGAAGGTATATTACAATTTATATATAGATGCTTTAAAAAATACCTCAATACTGTGTATGTGTGTTTAAATTCAGATAATGGATTTTACAAAATCACTTTAGAGTACATTTAGAAGCAATGGCAATACCCTTGTGCCATCTAGATCTTAACTGACTAACATCTCCTGATCCTCACTCATATGCTTCAGAAGGTGATCTTTTGTGCCACCTCTGCACTGATTTGGATGTTAGAACATGGCAGCAGGGTGGTATGCCAAAAACACCAGACGAGGAGTCCAGAGACCCAAGATCTAGCATCATTATCTCAACTGGCTGCGGCACCTCTTAACTTCTCTGAGTACCTGAGGTTCACCATCACAAAAACATGGGGCAGTCAAATCTTTCAGATCACATGTGAATGTGCTATGGAAACCACCATAAGCACGGCCACCACCCACCACACCACTGACATGTACTGAGTGGCCACTTTCTTTTGACTGCACATGGATTCATTTAATCCTCCCCACGGACTCTGAAGAAGTATGCTCATCAATGCAAGTTGAAGAGAAGGAAACGGGCAGGGAAATGTGGTAACTTGCCTGAGATTACGAGGTTGGGAAGCGGCAGAACAAAGGTTCACACCCAGGCAGTCCAGCTCCAGACCCATTCTCTTTTGCAGCATGGACCTCTCCGTTTGAGCTGGTTTAAAGCATTCAGGATACACTCTCCCATGAGCAATCCCAGTGGCGGCAGCTCACCCTCTTGTGTTTTCTGAGAGTCACTTTGCTCTGTATGCAAAGATGTTTACTCCCTAGTCCTAACTAGTCATCCAGTTGGTTCATTCATCAAAGCAGAGGATGAAGTCTGCTTTTATTTCTGTTCAAGTTACTTTCTTTAAATAGGTAATACGTGTATATACTACCTGCCTTAAATACAAAATTCAAAGGCACAGGAGAATATATACAGTGATAGTAATTCTTCTAATCCTTGTCTTCCAGATACTCAGTCCTTTCTTCTGAGACAACCCCCACTAGTTTCTTGTATATCATTCCAGGAATGCTCTGTGTAATATATATTCTTTTTTTTAAGACATATGACTTGGAGTCTGCGAAAAATACTATTTTGCAACCTGATATTTTTTTCACTAAACAATATTTTGGAGATTAATTCATATAGAGCTCCCTTCACTCTTATTAATATTTCAAGAGTATTCTGTAATGTATTGAATCCATCCTGAACACATGAATATTAAATATATTTCTGAAAATAATTAATAGTTAACAATGCTACATTGAATATTTTATGCATATATTTCTCATATTGCAAGAATATGCTTAGGATAAATACCTACTATTGGAATTGCTGTATCAAAGTGTATGTGCCTCTTAGTATTTTATTGAAATAGCTAAATTACTCTCTATAGGAGTTGGACCAATTTATACTTCTGCCTAATATGCATGAAATCACCACTGAGTTTTACTTTATTTATATATCATCCAACAATATCTCATAAAAATGTTTATTATTGCCATTTGTAAAAAAAGTACATCTTATTTTAAATCTGCATTTCTTATGATTGATTGAAAATCTTTTCATATGTTTCACGAACCAATTGTATTTCTTTTACCTATGAAAGTTCTGCTCATTTTCTTGTGCTGTGCATTCTCTTTTTTCTAATGAATTAGTTTCTTTTTCTCATGGAATTACAGGAGCTCTTTACATATGTGAGAAATAAACCCTTTGTCTCTAAGTTGCAAGTATTTTTCCTAAGTTTCTTATTTATTGTTTGTCTTTTGCCTTTGTAGAAATATTTGACATGTAAATGTTGTTGATTTCCTCAATTCTTTTCTTTCACACCTTCTGGGTTTACTTCATACATAGAAAGGGCTTCTCCACTTGGAGAGTTTAAAAAAATTTCATGTTTTCTTCTAGTACTTCTGTGGTTATATTTTAAAGTTTAAATCTTTGAAAGACCAAGATTTATTTTGGTGGATAGTAAGAGCTTGAATTCAATTTCCTTGTTTTCCAGATGGCTTCCCAGTTGTCACAATAATTTCTGTTGAATAATCTATCTTTTCCACATGATCTGAAATGCCAACTTTATCACATACAAAATTCTCATCCTGTTTTGATCTATTTCTTGACTTTCTATTGCTCTGACAGTTAATAAACAAATACACAGAGTATTTTAATTACTGAAGCTATATCATATGTTTTACTTTTAGGTAGAGCTACATGTCCTTATTATTTATCTTTTCCAGAATTTTGTTGGTTATTCTTTAGGAACTTAGAATCATTAACTGGTAATTTTGTTAGGATTGTGTTATATTTATAAATTAACTTAGGGAAAACTGATACCTTTAAGATGTTGAATCTTCCCACCCATGGATGTTGTATACTTCTGTGTTTGGTTTAAGTCTTTTACCCACCCCCTGCCTCTCCTTGCCCTTTCAGTGAGCTCCTGTAACATTTTGAACTTCTTTTTCATACTGGTCTTCCTTTATTACATTTACTCCTAAAGTTAGGAATGCATTCCTATATGGTTAATGTTATCACATGTAGGTTTTATTTCTAAGCAGACATGGTAATAAAAACTGTTAACTATGGTTTTACATAAAAAGCCATTCATTTTTGTTTTGGTTATAAGCCCAGATCTTGAAACCTTACCAAACTCAGCATTAAAAACTTTTCAAGACCAAAGCCACATAACATACTTCTTAAATCTGCTAAGAAATACTTCTCTTCTAAAATGTTTTAGCATGAGCACAGAACTTAGTAGATTTTTAGAAATCTTTGCTCTATATTAGCTTCACCTTAATTTTTGGGAGTATATAGGGTCTAGGTGTGTTAAATTATGTATTAACAATTTTTACTAAGCTAAAAACACAAAAAACTTACCTCCTAAATTCATTCCAGCTTGAAGACATTTCTGAAGTCTGCAGGCAGGACAATTCTTCCGTCGAATCTTATCAATGATGCAGTCATTTCTTCCAGCACATAAATAGTTGTGTTGCCCTGGATAAAATAATAAAAAACAATTGTTCAAATAAAGACTATTATACTAATGTAAAATACTAATGTGTATAATCAGAATATGGGAACTTTCTCTTCTGTGCCTTGAAATCTCTTCTTAAAAAATGTAGAAGGGAAACATGATTTATAGAAAATACAGGTACAAGAATAGACAGTTTAACACAGCTAAGACTTTAGATTATAGATGATAAGATTAACACTATGTCTATTTCCAATGGGTTCTCATATAAGTGGAGTTATTCCTCCCCCACTGTTGGAGTTTTTGATAGTTGGATGAGCCCTTCCAGGTGATGGTGCCAATTTCATTCAGACATCATAACTGCAGCAATCTAAACAGAGATGTTGCTTCAGCTATTTAAACTGCTATGCCTGCCTAGCATTTACACATGTGATTTTGAGGCAGGACTTCAAAATTATACAATTGGAAATATTTATTTCACTCTGTAGACCAAACTGGAACCTAAAAAACTCAGATGTGGGAATATGCTCAGAGAGTGGCATCTACTGGCAAAACATGAAATTGGAGCCCAGCTCTATTATTCATTTATTTATTTAAAAAATTGACTGAATATCCACTAGGTATCAGGCCCTATTGGGGATATAGGAAACACTGGGGATACAGCAGCAAATAAGCCCGTCAACAACCCTGTTCTCATTAACTTGCATTTCGCTGCAGGGAAACAAGAAAATGGACAAGGTAATCAGGTAAACTGTACAAACGCTGGACAGTAATAAGTGCTGGGGCAGGAGGGAAGGGTCACATAACATGGGAGAGGGGTGGGAGGAGGTTGACACTGGTGAGGGTGCACAGGGAAGGCCTCCCTGGAAGATAAATTTTAAATAAAGGTCCAAAAGAGAGGTGCTAATTATGTGGACATGTGGAGAAACCATTTGAGGCACAGGGAAAAACAAATGAAGTGGGGAGGACACCTACTTACCTGTTTAAGAAACAGCCAAGTGTGAAAGAGCAGAAAGAATGAGCGGAAAATAAGAAGAAATGAGGAAAAAGAGCTGATGTGATCTCATGCAGCCCTTTTGGTCATATTCAAGACTTGGACTGTTTTCTGAGTGAGAAGGGAGGATGCCAGTCTAGAGCGTGTCGAGCAGGAAATGACTTGATGTGATTTACCTTTAACAGGATCAGTCTGACTGCTGTGTTGAAAACTGACAGAAGCAGGGAGACCAGGGGTAGGAGGCTGTCACTCCACTCTAGGGAAGGGATGATGGTGGGTCAGGTCAGTGTGGTAGCAGTGACAGCCACAAGAAGTGGCCAGATTCTAGAAGCATCTGGAAGGTAAAGCAGCTAGGATTTGCTGATAGACCAGAGAAAAAGGTTCTCTGGTGCTGATTAGAAAAATGGAACTGCCGTGAGTCAAAATGGGGAAGAGAGTAGGAGCTTGTGGTTTACGAGCATGCCCCGATCAGCCCTGGACATGTTAAAGACACCTCAGACATATCTAAGTGGCAGTGTGGAGTTGGCTGTTAGACACACAGGTCTGGAGTTAAGGAGAGGTCTGGCCTGGAGATGGAATCAGCTTGTGGTCATTATTTTAAGGTACGAGACTTGATGAGATGACATGAAGATTGAGCAGATTGGAAAGAGAAGAGGTCCAAAGAGAGAGACATGGGTCATTGAAAACAAACAGACAAAGGAGAGAGAGCATCTCCCTGAATACTATAAAGTAGTAAACAGGCTGTGAACACTCCCTTCAGCCTAGCACCAGCAAGCTCTCTTAGTTGAGAATTACTAAGTACAGTAAATACTCAATAAAAATAATGTGCATTGTTCAATCTAGCTAAAATAATTTAATCTAGAGTGCATTCTCAGTAACTTTATGGTAAATCTTAGTAATATAACAATAACAATAAAACAACAGAATAGGGAAATCTGTCAAAACGAAGAAAAGAAACCCCACCATTATACTCATCTCATGACTTTTAAATATTGAAAGTTCTTAGTAAATACGGGCACGTGTAGAAAATTACACAAAGGCAAACAATACCTATAGCAAAGCTCTAATGATTAATATTTCATGATGCTGCACAATATATTAGGTAAGATGTTATCCTTTTAAAATAAAATTTCAAGGCCCTATTATAGCACTGTGTCATTTAAGCCTTACAACAACCCTACAACATAAGGCTGTTACTGTTATTGCTGTTGTTCGTAAGAAGAAGCTCATGCTAGAACTGGTAAAGGGACTCCCCAAAAAGGTGGAGCTGGAAAAATAATTCAGTAAGTCTGAAAGTATCACTGTGCCTTCAAGACCAGAAGCTTTTCTAAACACCAATTTGCAATCTGATTTACTGGCGATCCAACAGGATGCTGAGTGCTCTTTGGAAACAATAAGGAAAAGAACATTCTCTGAATGAGGTACACTGCTTTATCACCAAGTATTTCCACTGGCAACCAGCATCATGCACCTTTTGCAGGGTGTGAAACTGAACACAAAACCACAGATTTAATCAGCAACTCACATTGAACTGAATAAACTTTAAAGTCCAAAGGGAAAACGAAATATAATTTAAATGATTTTAATTCAACAAGCATTTATTGGAAACCTATTATGTTTGTGAGGCCACAAAACATTTGCTTAAGGAGTTGGGGTAGTTGAAGGTTCTTTCCATTTCTGTGACTCTATATTAAAACATGACTAGGTCTCTTAGACTGCAGGCATACAAGAATGCATGTGAAATGACCACTGTTGTACGCATACACGAGAAGATTTTCTGCTTTGGGTTTTCAAAGACAGAATTCCAAAATCTGTGATTGTTCTATAAGGATTTTCTTGTTTTAATGAACATGCCTTAAAAATCCATGTTACTATAATAGCTGCAGGATAATTTTCTTCCAGGTGCAACATCTGAAATAGTGTACCTGGTTTCTAGCAACCAGCATGGTTGCTGCACCAATTCATCTTCAAAAATAGGATAAGAATGTTGTACAGGATTACTGCAGGGATGCTGTAATAGTTTTCAGACAATTCTCATTTGTATTTTTAGTTGTGTGTGAACATTATGTGAATTGCACCTACACAAATTTGTGATACGTGTCCCCAGCCCTGAATTTATATTAAAAAACAAAGTAACAACAAAAAGCACAGTGAAAACAAGAGAGTGCACTAGAAGATCTAAAACCCTTTTGATCAGGTCCTATTTAAACGCAGTGTTCTTCTAGTATTAAGGTGGCTAATCCAGGAAAAGTCACATCCTGGGCTTTTTCTGGCAAAAGGTTTTCTACTGTAATGCTGACATAGGCAGACAACCAAAATTCTGGGCATCAGACAGGGGAGGCTTTGGGTGGTGACCTAAGGAACTCAGATTTTATTCAGCAGGTGTCACTGAAGATTCTTCCTTACAGAATGTCAAGTCCAGAGCTCTGCTTTAGAAACATTAATCTGAAGGTGATGTATTAGGTATTCAGCATGGAGACTATTAACAGTCCATTTGAAAGTTCTCAGAGATGGCCTCTTTGCAAGTTGGTAGCTATATATTTGTCAGACTATATAGCCACAAGAATAATCCTGTGGTTTAAAAAAATCTTAGTGGTAAAGAAAACAAAGATTTATTTCTCATTCAAGCTACATGTCCATTATGGGGAGGATTCCTGTCCTAGTCATGGCAGAACAGCTTGAATCAGATAAACCTCCTACAGATAACAATTATAAAGTATCCACAAAAAGGGAGAAAAAAAAGAGTTCAAGGCACTGGGGAGCAACCAAAGGCAGGCAGAAGCCGAAGGAAAACTGACTCTTGAAAAAAGAGAATCATCCTAGACAAGATTCATGTTTGAATGGCTTCTTCCCTAGGGCCTTGCATTCCATTTGGTTCAGAGTAGACAGAAACCAAGCAAAATTGGTAGTCTTGTGGGTTGAGAAGGCACAGAACAGACTTTGCCACAACAGCTAGAAACTGAAGGATGATATTTTGGAAAGGAAGGTGTCCTGGGGGGTAGAGAGAGATAAAATCTATATATGAACTCCCCTCAAATTTTTGGCTGATCCCTGAACTGAGCATGAGACTCCGAAGAGGCCGGGGGTAAAACAACTTTTAAGCCTGAAATTGCTGAGCCGATGTCTTAGCTACTGCCCATCACAGAAAACAGAGTTCAAATCCCATTAAGTTGGAAGGACTCACTAAATACCTCAGGCTTTCCAGCTAAATTCTAGAAGGTCCCTGCTTTAGAATGAAATACTGTATCCCAGGATTGAAACATTTACCACAGGGTTACAGGCACAATCAAAATAGACCCAGCCTATAAAAGCATAAAACAAAATTCTAAAAGTTCAGGGTGGTCTGTCAGTAATTTAACTGACTAATAGGACAAAGCTCAATACTCCTCAGAGAATGTGGAGTCTACAAAATGTCTAGAATATAGTAATAATTATTAGAAATACTTAAAAACAGGTAAGTGTGAACTGGATGCAGTAATAAAAAAAATGAATAGGAATGGACTCACAATTGGCCCAGAGGTTGGAATTAGCAGGTAAGGATTTAAAAATAGTATGCTAGACTATACAAGAAAATATAATAGTATGCTATAAATACATATTTATATTATTTATTTGCATTATTTATATGCAAAATAAATAAAAAATAAAAATGATAATAAAAGGGGTTAATAAATATCAGGAGAGATTTGAAAACTACAAAAAAACAAAACAAGCAAAAACAAATGGATATCCAAGAATTGAAAATTAAAGTATCTAAAATAAAGTATTTATTGGTTATGAATAACACAATATTGGATATTTTGTCCAATAAACAAAAATAGATCACTGAAGTTAATATAAACAGAATTCATCTAAACTGAGGCACAAAAAGAAAAATATTTAAAAAATGAAAGAACAGTGCACTGATGGTCCGTGAGACAGCATTAAGTAACTTAATAGGAGTATAGTTGGAGTGCTAAAAGGGAAAGGAGAGAGAGAATAAGCCACAAACATATATGAAAACTTCCAAATTTGACTAAAACAAGAGGCTACAAATCTATAAAGCTTAGCAAATGCCCCAAAAGTTAAACACAAAGAAAACCACTAAGGCACAACATAGTTAAATTGCTGAAAAACAAATATAAAAATAATTAAAAGCAGCAAGAGCAAAAAAAAAATTACATGAAGGGAAACAGGAAAAAAGTAATAATTGATTTTTTATCAAAACAATTGAGGCCATAAGACAACATATCTTTAAAGACTACCAACTCAGAATAACCAGTGAAAACATTTCTCAAAATGAAGGTGAAATATGGACATTTTTGGAAAAACTAAAGCTAAGAGAATTTGTTGCTAGTGCTAAGAGATTTAACATTATAAGAAATGAAAAAGAAGTTCTTTATGCTGAAGACATATGATGCCAGATAGGAATTTGGATATGTATAGAAAAGAATGGAAAGGCTAGAAATGATAGATGGTAAAAATATAAAAGAAAATTTCTTTTCTTAAATTCTTTAAAAGTCAACTGACTGACCAACAGCATTCTTCAATAAACTGGAACAAATAGTTCTAAAATTCATATGGAACCTCAAAAGACTCTGATTAGCCAAAGCAATCCTGAGAAGGAAGAATAAAGCAGGGGGGATCTTGCTTCCCAACTTCAAGCTATACTACAAAGCCACAGTAATCAAGACAATTTGGTACTGGCACAAGAACAGACCCATAGACCAATGGAACAGAATAGAGAGTCCAGATATAAACCCAAGCATACATGGTCAATTAATATATGATAAAGAAGCCATGGATATACAATGGGGAAATGACAGCCTCTTCAACAGCTGGTGTTGGCAAAACTGGACAGATACATGTAAGAGAATGAGACTGGATTACTGTTTAACCCCATACACAAAAGTAAACACAAAGTGGATCAAAAACCTGAATGTAAATCATGAAACCATTAACTCTTAGAAGAAAACATAGACAAAACTCTCTTGAATATAAACATGAACAACTTCTTCATGAACATATCTCCACGGGCAAGGGAAACAAAAGCAAAAATGAACAAGTGGGACTATATCAAACTAAAAAGCTTCTGTACAGCAAAGGACACCATAAGTAGAACAAAAAGACATCCTACAGTATAGGAGAATATATTCATAAATGACATATCTGATAATGGGTTGACATCCAAAATATACAAAGAGCTCATGCACCTCAACAAACAAAAAGCAAATAAGCCAATTACAAAATGGGCAGAGGAGCCAAACAGACACCTCTCCAAAGAAGAAATTGAAATGGCCAACAGGCACATGAAAAGATGCTCCACATCGCTAATCATCAGAGGAATGCAAATTAAAACCACAGTGAGATATCACCTCATACCAATTAGGATGGCCAACATCTAAAAGACAAACAACAACAAATGTTGGCAAGGATGTAGAGAAAGGGAAACGCTCTTACACTGCTGGTGTGAATGTAAATTAGTTTAACCATTGTGGAAAGCAGTATGAAGGTTCCTCAAAAAACTAAAAGTAGAAATATCATTTGACCCAGGAATTCCACTCCTAGGAATTTACTCTAAGAATGCAGCAGCCCAGTCAAAAAGCCAGATGCACCCCTATGTTTATCGCAGCACTATTTACAATAGCCAAGAAATGGAAGCAACCTAAGTGTCCATCAGTAGATGAATGGATAAAGAAGAGGTGGTACATATACACAATGGAATATTATTCAGCCATAAGAAGAAAACAAATCCTACCATTTGCAACAACATGGATGGAGCTAGAGGGTATTATGCTCAGTGAAATAAGCCAGGCGGAGAAAGACAAATATCAAATGATTTCACTCATCTGTGGAGTATAAGAACAAATGAAAAACTGAAGAACAAAACAGCAGCAGACTCATAGAACCCAAGAAGGGACTAACAGTTACCAAAGGGAAAGGGACTGGGGAGTGTGGGTGGGAAGGGAGGGAGAAGGGGAATAAGGGGCATTACGATTATCATACATAATGTAGTGGGGGGCATGGGGAAGGCAGTATAGCACAGAGAAGACAAGTAGTGACTCTATAGCATCTTACTACGCTGATCGACAGTGACTGTAATGGGGTATGTGGTGGGAACTTGATAATGGGGGGAATCTAGTAACCACAATGTTGCTCATGTGGTTGTATATTAATGATACCAAAATAAAAAAAATTAGAAAAAAATGTCAACTGACTGTTTAAAGCAAGAATAATAAAAATATATTATGGAATTTATAAGATATGTATGAGTAAAATACCTGAGAATATAGCACATATAGAAGGGGATTTAAATGAAATTCTACTGCGGTAAGTTTCAAGAAGTGGTACTTGAAATGAATACTTGAAATTAATTCCGGGTAGACTATGGTAAGTCAAGGGTACATCTTGTCATCCTTAGAGCAATGGTTCTCAAAGTATGGTCCCTAGACAAACAGCATCAGCATCATCTAAAAACTTACTGGAAATTTAAATTCACAGGCTATACTCCTGACCTGCTAACTCAGAAACTTTGGGGTGGGACCTAGAAATTCGTATTTTCTCTAACCCATCAGGTGATTTCAATGCACATTAATATTTGAGAAATACTGCCCTGAAGCAACCACTAGAATAATAACACTGAGAAGTGTAGCTCAAGAGACAATAGAGATACTAAATGGCATACTAAAAAATACTCAACCCACGGAACACAGAAAAGGAAAAACAAGGGAACAATTACAGAGGGAACAAAAGGAAAATGTAGAAACATGGAAACATGGAAGGTGGCAGGAAGAAGATACAGTGGAAAGGGACAGCTCTGTAACCACAAACACCTGGATTCCACTCTGAATTCAGCAGCAAGCAGTGAAATTCTTGGCCAGGTTGCCTAATGGTTCTGAGCCTCAGTTTCCGGATCTATAAAACTGACATAATAATGCCTAATTTGTAGGTTGCTCAATGGATTCAAATTCATGTGTGTGTGTGCATGTATATAAATCACAAGAAGCACAAAGCGTGGCCTAAGATAAGGACTCAAGAAAAAATAGTGATGTGCTGTTATCCTCCATCATTTATTTGGTTAGCTCAGGCCCCCCCAAAAAAGGTTTGATCCAGAGAACAAACATAGTCAACCCTTAATTAAATATAAGCGAGTAAAGAATTTCCTGCAGAAGAATATCACCACTGTGTTAGGAAGGCCTCTAGATGAAGAGGCCCTTGAGACAAGACAAATAGCATTTCACTCTAATCTCATCTGCAAGCCTTAACTTTCTCTGAGAGTGGGCAAGGATGTGAGAGTGGTGAATTATGTTCTTAAGGTAGGCACGGGATAAAACGTCAGGACTCTCATCTGTTTGCAACTCAGCTAAGAATTCTAGAGCAGGGCCTAAGACCTTAAGAGTGGTGCAAGGCTCTGGAAAGTTGTACCTGCCTCGTGTCATTGTTCCTTATAAGCTTTATTTGTTTTCTAGTATTACTTAATAACAAAACTCTTGAAAGTGAGTAGGCACACATGTTTAGTGGCAGAAGGAAAGCAGAACCCAGAAGACTGAATCCCACTGGACCAAGAGCGCTGAGGGAAACTTCTCCCCAGCAGATGAGTGAAGGTGGGGGCATCTGAAATTTAGAGGCAAGCAGGTTGAGAATCAAGGTCCTGGAAAAAAAGAAGAAGAGGTTCTGCAGTTTAAAATGTGTTCCCATCAGTGATTTAATTCTCTTCAGGAAAGACCTTTAAAGCAAGATATACAGAGGTAAATAGGATCCATTCCGAGACTTTACTAGAGGGTTGGTAAGGCTGGGGGAGATGAGATCACTGAGATAAATCATGTGGAGCTGATGTGGTATGACTTGAAAGAAGAAAGTGATTATATCTGAGGAGGGTGGGGAGGGAATGAGGAAGGCTCTATGCAGAAAGGAAGCATCTGAGGTAAGCCTTGAGGGATGTGGAATTGAACATGGAGGGGACATGCATGCAGGCATCCAAAGCACAGAGCGAGTGCAGGGACAGAGATGTGTACTGAGCAATTGGCCCTGTTGCTTTAAGCCAGGAAGGCAGGGGTACAGAGAAGCAGCAAGCGCTAACTACACATTCTGGTGACCAGGGGCCAACATCATGCAGGCCCCCAAACCCTCTCTTCCCTGGGTTTCAGACTCAAACCCCATCTATCCATTGTCCCCACATGTATATCCTTGACACTTCAAGCTCTCCATGTCCACAAATCAAGCACAACATCCCAACTGCACAGAGAGTCCTCTTCAGCCTCCTACATTCCCCACCCTTAAAGCCACAACCAGTCATTGGAACTGGAAGCTCAGGGTCGCCCTTGATTTACATATGCCCCCACACCTCTCCTAAACCTGGCAATCATCAATATGCAAGTGGTCACAAGGTCCTGGTGATGCTCTCCATGAGTTTCTCTGGAATTCTATACATGTCCACCAGTATTTTCTCCCATTATTTCAAGCTCTCTTGATTAAACTTCTGAATTATGGAGTTTGAACTCTGCTTACTATCTGTATGACTTTGGACAAGTTACTTAATCTTTTTGCACCTCAGTTTCCCCATCTGTTAAATGGGAATTATCAAAGTGCTTATCTCATTGAATTCTGAAGGTGAATACTCCATGTAAAGCACTTGGAAGAGTAGCTGGCATCCAGCAGAGAACCAGGGAAAGGTAGTTGTTATCACGGTGTTATTGCTAATTATCACTATTTCAATGGACCTGTGACTAGTCTACCTGCCTCTACTATTCCCCTACTTCTAAATCTCATGATTGTTTTTTAATTAAGGTATCATTAACACACAATCTTATGAAGGTTTCACATGAGCAACATTGTGGTTACTACATTCACCCGTATCATCAAGTTCCCCCAAACACCCCATTGCTGTCACTGTCCATCAGTGTAGTAAGATGCTATAGAGTCACTACTTGTCTTCTCTGTGTTTTACTGCCTTCCCTGTGCCTCCCCCTCTACATTATGTGTGCTAATCATAATGCTCCTTAATCCCCTTATCCTTCCCTCCACACCCACCCTCCCCACTCCTCCCCTTTGGTAACCACTAGTCTCTCCTTGGGTTCTGTGAGTCTGCTGCTGTTTTGTTCTTTCAGTTTGGCTTTGTTGTTATACTCCACAAATGAGGGAAATCATTTGGTACTTGTCTTTCTCTGCCTGGTTTATTTCACTGAGCATAATACCCTCTAGCTCCATCCATGTTGTTGCAAATGGTAGGATTTGTTTTCTTACAGCTGACTAATATTCCATTGTGTATATGTACCACATCTTCTTTGTCCATTCATCGACTGATGGAAACTTAGGTTGCTTTCATATCTTGGCTATTGTAAATAATGCTGTGATAAACATAGGGGTGCATATGTCTTCTTGAATCTGGGAACTTCTTTTCTTTTGGTAAATTCCTAGGAGTGGAATTCCTGAGTCAAATGTTATTTCTATTTTTAGTTTTTTGAGGAACCTGCATATTGCTTCCCACAATGGTTGAACTAATTTACATTCACACCAACAGTGTAGGAGGGTTCCCATTTCTCTGCATCCTTGCCAGCATTTGTTGTTCCTTGTCTTTTCTATGTTGGCCATCCTAACTGGTGTGAGGTAATATCTCACTGTGGTTTTAATTTGCATTTCCCTGATGATTAGTGATGTGGAGCATCTTTTCATGTGCCTGTTGGCCATTTGAATTTCTTCTTTGGAGAAGTTTCTGTTCAGATCTTTGGCCATTTTTTAATTAGGTTATTTGCTTTTTGAGTGTTGAGGCATGTGAGTTCTTTATATATTTTGGATGTTAATCTCTTGTAGGATATGTCATTTACAAATATATTCTCCCATAGTATAGGATGCCTTTTTGTTTTACTGATTGTGTCCTTTGCTATACAGAAGCTTTTTAGTTTGATGTAGTCCCATGTGTTCACTTTTGCTTTTGTTTCCCTTGCCCAAAGGGATGCGTCAGAAAAAAGGTGCTCATGTTTATATTCAAGAGATTTTTGCTTTTGTTTTCTTCTAAGAGTTTTATGTCTTTATGACTTACATTCAGGTCTGTGATCCATTTTGAGTTTACTTTAGTGCATGGACTTAGACAATAATCCAGTTTCATTCTCTTACATGTAGCTGTCCAGTTTTCCCAACACCAGCTGTTGAAGAGGCTGTCATTTCCCCATTGTATATCCATGGCTCCTTTATCATATATTAATTGACCATATATGCTTGGGTTTATATCTGGGCTCTCTAGTCTGTTCCATTGGTCTATGGGTCTATTCCTGTGCCAGTACCAAATTGTTACTGTGGTTTTGTAGTAGAGCTTGAATTTGGGGAGTATAATCCTCCCAGCTTTATTTTTCCTTCTCAGGATTGCTTTAGTTATTTGGGATCTTTGGTGGTTCTATATGAATTTTAGAACTATTTGTTCTAGTTTGTTGAAGAATACTGTTGGTATTTTTATAGGGATTACATTGAATCTGTAGATTGCTTTAGCCAGGATGGCCATTTCGACAATATTAATTCCTCCTATCCATGAGCACAGGACATATTTCAATTTATCGGTGTCCTTTTTAATTTCTCTCATGAATATCCTATAGTTTTCAGGGTATAAGCCTTTCACCTTCTTTGTTATCAGGTTTATTCCTAGGTATTTTATTCTTATTGATGCAATTGAGAATGGAGTTGTTTTCCTGATTTCTCTTTCTGCTAGTTCATCGTTAGTGTACTAGGAATGCAACTGATTTCTGTGTATTAATTTTGTATCCCGCAACTTTGCTGAATTCAGTTATTCTAGTAGTTTTGGAGTAGATTCTTGAGAGTTTTTTATGTACAACATCATGTCATCTGCAAACAGTAACAGCATATCTTATTCTTTACCAATCCAGATGCCTTTTATTTCTTTGTGTTGTCTGATTGCCATGGCTAGGACCTCCAGTACTATGTTGAATAAAAGTTGGGAGAGTGGGCATCCCTGTCTTGTTCCTGATCTCAGAGGAAAATTTTTTAGGTTTTTGCTGTTAAGTATCATGTTGGCTATGGGTTTCTAGTATATGTTGAGGTACTTGCCCTGTATGCCCATTTCATTGAGAGTTTTTGTCATTAATGGGTGTTGAATTTTGTCAAATGCTTTTTCAGCATCTATTGAGATGGTTATGTGATTTTTGTCCTTTTTGTTGATATGGTGTATGATGATCAATTTTTGAATATTGTACCATCCTTGCGTCCCTGGAATTAATCCCACTTGGTCATGATGGATGATCTTTTTGATGTATTTTTGAATTTGGTTTGCTGGTATTTTGTTGAGTATTTTTATACCTATGTTCATCAGGGATATTGGTCTGTAATTTTCTTTTTTTGTGGTGTCTCTGCCTGGTTTCTCATATTAGAGTGATGCTGGCTTCATAATATGAGTTTGGAAGTATTCCTTCCTCTTCTACGTTTTGGAAAACTCTAAGGAGGATGTGTATTACGTCTTCTCTAAGTGTTTAATAAAATTCAACAGTGAAGAGGAGATTCAAAATGGCGGCATGAGAGGTGACATGGAGAACTCCTCCCAAAACCACAAATTGTACAAAAATATAGTTAATTAATACAACTAACCCTAAAACAGCAAGAAGAAAGAAGGCTGAACCAGACTGCATACAGACCTCACCAACATAGCAGACCTCATGAAACAGGGGTATGAAAGCCTTAATCCGGCGAGACCCAGGCCCTTCCCCAACCCCAGCTCACCAGCGGGAGGAAGAGAAATGGAGCGGGGAGGGTGTGGAAGCCTGGGACTGCTGAACACCTAGCCCTGGAGATTTGCTTTGTGAGCGGAAGCCTATATTCTGTGGTGCTCTGGACGTTGGGGAGCTCAGACATGTGGAGGGCCTGGGAGACTGACATTCCGGCCGTTTGTGGAGGATGGGATCCACAACTGGCTGCTCTGTGTCAGAGGAAAGGCAGGGAGTCTGAAAGGCTTCCTAGCAGCAAGAGGGCTGCTGAAGGGGTGGGGTTGCATGGAGCCTGCTGCACGGGAGAAGGGAGAGCTGGACAAGGTTGTCTGGGCATGCTCTGCCCAGTGGGTTGAGAACTTTGAGGAGTTTCAGGTGCTCCATCCCCCTGGCTGCCTACTCAGCTCCAAAGTCCCTCACTGTGACACACAGCCTGCCGAGCCTACCTCCTGGCCTGCCAGCACCTGCTCGCAAACCGGCAGTCACTGCGCTGGTGTCAGGCCAGACAGAGGGAGGCCCCGCCTACAACAGCTAGAGACATAGAGCCCAGAGGTGTACACAAGTGTGCTTGGCCCACTGGCTCTGAGACTGGAGACAGGCACCCCAGACGGGAATCAGGAAACAGATCTTTCCCCCCTCCCAGCCACAAGCTCTGCTCCCCTATAACCCCCAACCTCACTCTAGGGGCTGAGCAGCTCCAGAGACTGGAGTTTCTGCACACTAGTGGGCAACACACAGAAATATGAAATGTCAAAAGAACATGGTTCAGACCAAAATCTCACAAACCCCAGAAAAAGGGCTAAATGAAACTGAACTCACCGATCTTCCAGAAAGATAGTTCAAAATAAAAATTATAAACATGCTTATGGAGGTACAGAAAAATATTCAAGAACTCAGGAATGAATTTAAGTCAGAGATTCAATCATTAAGAAATTCCATATCTGAAATGAAACATACAATGGAGGGATTTAACAGCAGATTAGCAGTAGTAGAAGAGATGCTAAATGGAATAGAAATTAGAGAAGAGGTATACAAAGAAGCTGAGGAACAGAGAGAAAAAAGAATCTCTAAGAATGAAAGAATATTGAGAGAACTGTGTGACCAATCCAAATGGAACAATATTCGCATTATAGGGGTACCAGAAAAAGAAGAGAGAGAAAAAGGGATAGCAAGTGTCTTTGAGGAGGTGATTGCTGAAAACTTTCCCAATCTGGGGAAGGAGATAGTCTCTCAAGCCATGGAGGTGCACAGATATCCAACACAAGGGACCCAAGGAAGACAACATCAAGACATATAATAATTAAAATGGCAAAGATCAAAGATAAAGACAGACTTTTCAAAGCAGCTAGAGAGAGAAAAAAGATCACATACAAAGGAAAATCCATCAGGCTATCATCAGACTTCTCAACAGAAACCTTATAGGCCAGAAGGGAGGGGCATGATATACTTAATGCAATGAAGCAGAAGGGCCTTGAACCACGTATACTCTACCTGGCAAGGTTATCATTTAAATTTGAAGGAGGGATTAAACAATTTCCAGAAAAGCAAAAGCTGAGAGAATTTACCTCCCACAAACTACCTCTACAGTGCATTTTGGAAGGACTCCTATAGATGGAAGTATTCCTAAGGCTAAATAGATGTCACCCAAGGGCTTGACAAAGAGTACAGAATATGATTCATAACATACAAAGAATGGAGGAAGAAGAAAAAGGAGGAAAAAAAAAAGAAGCTTTAGGTTGTGTTTGTAATAGCATACGACGTGAGTTAAATTAGACTGTTAGATAGTAAAGGAATTACCCTTGAACCTTTGGTAACCACGAATCTAAGCCTGCAATGACAATAAGTACATACCTATTGATAATCACCCTAAATGTAAATGTTCTGAATGCACCAATCAAAAGACATGGAGTTACTGAATGCATAAAAAAACAAGACCCATCTATCTATATGCTGCCTACAAGAGACTCACGTCAAACCCAAGGACATACACAGACTGAACGTAAAGGGATAGAAAAAGATATTTCATGCAACTAGTAGGAAGAAAAAAGCAGGAGTTGCAGTACTTGTATCAGACAAAATAGCCTTCAAAACAAAGAAAGTCACAAGAGACAAGGAAGTACAATACACAATGATAAAGGGGTCAGTCCAACAAGAGGATATAACTATTATAAATATCTATGCACACAACAGAGGATCACCTACATATGTGAAACAAATACTAACAGAATTAAAGGGCGAAACAGAATGCAATGCATTCATTTTAGGAGACTTCAACACACCACTCACTCCAAAGGACAGATCAAACAGACAGAAAATAAATAAAGGAACAGAGGCTGAACAACCTATTAGAACAGATAGAACTAACGGACATCTACAGAACACTCCATCCAAAAGCAACAGGATACACATTCTTCTCAAGTGCACATGGAACATTTTCAAGAATAGATCATATACTAGGCCACAAAAAGAACCCCAGTAAATTAAAAAAGATTGAAATTGTACCAACCAGCTTCGCAGATCACAAAGGTATGAAACTAGAAATAAATTACACAAAGAAAACAAAAAAGCCCACAAACACATGGAGGCTTAAAAACATGCTCCTAAATAATTAATGGATCAATGACCAAACAAAAACAGAGATCAAGCAATATATGGAGACAAATGACAACAATAATTGAACACTGCAAAATCTGTGGGATTGCAGCAAAGGCCATGCCAAGAGGGAAACATATGGCAATACAGGCCTACCTCAGGAAAGAAGATCAATCCCAAATGAATAGTCTAAACTCACAATTAATGAAACTAGAAAAGGAAGAACAAATGAGGCCCAAAGTCAGTAGAAGGAGGGTCATAATAAAGATTTAAGCAGAAATAAATAAAATTGAGAAGAATAAAACAATAGAAAGAATCAATGAAAGCAGGAGCTGGTTCTTCAAGAAAATAAACAAAATAGATAAACCCTTAGCCAGACACATCAAGAAAAAAAGAGTCTACACACATAAACAGAATCAGAAATGAGAAAGGAAAAATCACTATAGACACCACAGAAATACAAAGAATTATGAGAGATACTATGAAAAATTATATGCTAACAAATTGGATAACCTAGAAGAAATGGACAACTTTCTAGAAAGAAGAAACAGAAAATCTGTATAGACCAATTACCAGCAAAGAAATTGATTTGTTAATCAAAAACTGCCTAAGAACAAAACACCCGGACCAGATGGTTTCACTGGTGATTTTTATCAAACATTTAGTAAAGACCTAATACCCATCCTCCTTAAAGTTTTCCACAAAGTAGAGGAGGAGGGAATATTCCCAAACACATTCTACAAGACCAACCTCACTCTAATACCAAAATTAGGCAAAGACATCACAAAAAAAAAGAAATATCTGACCAATATCCCTGATGAACACAGATGCAAAAATACTCAACAAAATATTAGTAAACTGAATTCAAAAATACATCAAAAAGATCATACATCATGATCAAGTGGGATTCATCCCAGGGATGCAAGGATGGTACAACATTCGAAAATCCATCAACATCATGCACTACATCAACAAAAAGAAGCACAGAAACCACATGATCATCTCACCATAGATGCTGAAAAAGCATTCGACAAAATTCAACATCCATTCATGATAAAAATTCTCAACAAAATGGTATAGAGGGCAAGTATCTCAACACAATAAAGGCCATATGTGACAAACCCACAGCCAACATTATACTTCACAGTGAGAAGCTGAAAGCTCTTCCTTTAAGATTGGGAACAAGACAAGGATGCCCACTCTCCCCACTTTTATTCAACATAGTCTGGAGATTCTAGCCATGGCAATCAGACAACACAAAGAAATAAAAGACATCCAGATTGGTAAGGAAGAAGTCAAACTGTCCCTGTTTGCAGATGACATGATAGTGTACATAAAAAACCCTAAAGAATTCACTCCAAAACTACTAGATCTAATATTTGAATTCAGCAAAGTTGTGGGATACAAAATTAATACACAGAAATATGTTTCATTCCTACACAGTAACGGTGAACTAGCAGAAAGAGAAATCAGGAAAACAATTCCAGTCACAATCACATCAAAAAGAATAAAATACCTAGGAATAAACCTAACCAAGGAAGTGAAAGACCTATGCCCTGAAAACTATAAGACACTCTTAAGAGAAATTAAAGAGGACACTAATAAATAGAAATTCATCCCATGCTCTTCGCTAGGAAGAATTAATATTGTCAAAATGACCATCCTGCCTAAAGCTATCTACAGATTCAATGCAATCCCTATCAAAATACCAACAGCATTCTTCAATGAACTAGAGCAAATAGTTCTAAAATACATATCGAAGGACAAAAGACCCTGAGTAGCCAAAGCTATCCTGAGAAGGAAGAATAAAACAGGGGGAATCACACTCCCTGACTGCAAGCTCTACTATAAAGCCACAGTAATCAAGACAATTTGGTACTGGCACAAGAACAGACCCATAGTCCAGTGGAACAGAGTAGAGAGCCCAGATATGAACCCAAGCATATATGGTCAATTAATATATGATAAAGGAGCTATGGATATACAATGGGGAAATGACAGCCTCTTCAACAGCTGGTGTTGGCAAAACTGGACAGATACATGTAAGAGAATGAAACTGGATTACCGTCTAACCCCATACACAAAAGTAAACTCAAAATGGATCAAAGACCTGAGTGTAAGTCATGAAACCATAAAACTGTTAGAAAAAAATATAGGGAAAAATATCTTGG
>JAVSCE010000556.1:0-77951 GCA_032199065.1 Smutsia gigantea | reverse complement strand
GGGGGCACGGGGAGGGCAGTACAACTCAGAGAAGACAAGTAGTGATTCTATAGCATCTCACTACGCTGATGGACAGTGACTGTAATGGGGTTGGTGGGGGGGACCTGATGAAGGGGTAGTTTAATAATCGTAATATTGCACATGTAATTGTAAATTAATGATAATAAAATAAATTATATTAAAAATAAATAAATAAATAATAAAATGGTTTTCTTGTGAACAGTACAAAATGTATCTTACATTATCTATATGTGCATGTATGCCATAGCACTTTTAATATTAACCTCTTTAATAATCTTTTGGAGGACCAAGCTTCTAAATATATGGAACATTTAACAAATTTGCATGTCATCCCTACACTGGGACCCTACTGATCTTCTCTATATTATTCCAGTTTTATTATACATGTTGCTGAAGTGAGCTTTCATGCGATAATGTTCTTACTTGCTTATATCCAAACTAAATTATGAGCCTTGTGAGGGTAGAGATGTCAAATTTTATAATTCTTTCCTAGCCTTGTACATTAAATATTTTTTGAATGAACTGATGAAGCTTTATAGAGTTTCAGTGTTCATGTATTATGCAGAGAGCTTGACTAGAGGTTCACAATTATTTTGTGTTGAAGGAACACCTGAGAGTATTGGTTTTACACTTGAAAGGTGACTGAACTGAACGATTTTTTTTCCTACAAGGTGTTATTAGCCTTTCAATTCCATCTGTTTTTGTCTACTAATCCAACAATTATTGTCTTCTTTCTCCCAACTGATTTTCTTTTATTTTGTCCAATAATTATGTGCTCATTTCCCCTGGACTGGCCTGATACAATGTTCAGTTAATATTTTACTTATTCCATTCTTCATGATATACTGTATTTTGATCAACAGAATATTCCATCTAACAGTAAGAGGATAGCTCTTCCATTGTAGCAGAAATATATTTCACACCCAAATCAAGAGATATCAAGTTAACTGGTGTGTCATGGCATTATAATGCAAAACAGCAAAGTATTTTTTGAAAGAATGAATTTAAAATTATTAAATATGGCAGTATCTTACAAGGTCTTAAGAGCATTTAGTAAATGTTAAATCTCTTGTATCTTTGTTACTCTGATGTTTTAGTTTGCTGAAGGTTTGACAGAAATAATTTACAGTTATAGCATGTTTTTATATTACCAAGGAAGGAAATATAATTTAGTTCAAAAATAAAATTATAGACAAAGCATAGACCCTTAATCCTGATTAATTAGAAAGGACAAATGCAAACAGCCAATGACTTTTCATTATAGGGGAATAGATATTGAAAGCTTCCATATCATCTAAGTATAAAATCTGTATTTAATACCCTAGATGAAGTGGACTAGATGATGTTTTTAAATATAGGCATGGATTTTTATTTTTTTTAACGTAAAAGAAATTACTTTGAATTGTATTCGAGTTCTTTTCCATTTCTCACACTTTTCCCCTGGTTCGCACTAAAATTCCTTGAGGGTCGAAATCATGTCTTTGAGCTGTTTGGTACTTTCACAGCAGTGAAAAAGCATAGCATGCATTCCATAGTACGTGCTGATAAATGTTATCTGAAAACATGCTGCAACTCTGACAACATCTGTTCTGCTCTTGCCTGGACATCTCTTCCAATGTGGCCTATTGCTTCCTTCAGTTTCTGCTCAGATGTCACTTTGTCACAATGGCCTTTCTTCACCACATCATATAAAAACTCAGTCACTTCCTCCCTGGTCCATTGCCCTGTATTATTTTTCTATGGAAAAGAAAAAGAAAGTATGCAAGCAATTCTAACATGTTTTTTCAATATAAGCTTAATTGTTATTATGACAGTGATATGTTTTTGTGAAAAATCAGAAGCTATATAAATTTTTAAAAATTATTTTGATCATGCAATGACATAAACATGCTTAATATTTAAATTACCAAGATTTTCTTTGTAAATATTCACTTGTCTTATTTTCTGTTTTCATTTCTAAGGTTTAAAACACAAAGCATGTATCATATAATTTTGAATTTAAATTGCAAAGCAATATAACATCAATTTTAACTATTTGGAGATGGAAAAAACTGAAAAGCTGTGGGATGTGAACAACAAATTTGAAATGATGTATTAACTCTATTATCAGTATACAAACTTTATTTCTACAAAATAATAAATATAGCATCAAATTTTCCAATATTATATTATTAAGAGAATTAGAAATTGTAAGTTTTTAATTGATACTGATGCTTAGATGCATCTATTTTAATTTTATTTTCAGTTGACTAAATCATGATGAAACATTTTAAACAAAATTGACTTTTATCATGGTTTTGCTTCTCTCTTCCATAAGGTAAGGATTACATAATTTCAATTTTAAAAATTCATGGAATAAAATTAACTGGAAAAAGTTAGCAACCTTGAAGTCAACAGAGATACAGAGGCCAAAAGATTCTCTGGCATGTTTAATCAGCAAACCTGGGCATAGTAACATTCTGATTAAAAGATTATTTCTTTTTTGGCACTGATAGAAGATTCAGTTTATGCCAATTTGGAAATGAAAATGTAAGAGAATAGTATTGATGGTGTTTTGATACTATGGTACCTAAAGACACTTTCAGATTTCCCTAACTGAACTCTTTTTTTGTCTAATACTATTCTGAGTATCTAATATTGATGCCAGCACCTATCTTACAAAATTGTTATGGAGACTAGAAATATATACTAGTCAAGAATTAAGTACAACACACTTAGTAGATCACTCAGCACCCAGGAACTTATTATCTTATGCATTCATTTGCAAGTTAAGTTTTACTGTTTGCTGTTACACTAAGAAAGATTTGATTGTGTTTAAAAAGCATGTCTCACAAACTCAAGTTCTCAGAATGACTTATTCTTTAGAAGAAAGTGGAATACTGCCTATTGTGGCCTTGATTTTCTAACTTGCTATGTGATGTAGATTGTTATTCATCTATTTTCCTTTCCTGTGAAACAGAAATATTATCTGTTTACCTTTATTGATATAGGTAGGTGATAAAGATAGATGACAATACTTAACACAAAATATTTAAAACATCTTTTGATTTTGCACATTTTATTGTAAATTGGTGGCGCTTGACAGTTGAGCCCTAAAACATTTTATTTGGCATTCAATTTTCTTTCAAAAGAGCCTGTGTCCTCCAGCTTACCATATTCTTCAAACTTCCATGGCCCCTTCTAGTAATATCTTTGTTAAAGTAAGTTGGGGCTAGCAGATCCTCAAGGTTCTTTGGACGATATCAACCAATGTCATATTGTTATTTCCAAACAGGGATTTTTATCACTGGTCCCTGATGGAACTTAGGAAATATGTGAATTTGGGTAGAGAGATATACAAAATCACATCTTTATTTTCATCATGTCCTTTAATTATGAATGTAAGCAATGGATCATAGTAGTATTAGAAGTACCTGTTCTCCATCACTAATAAAAGTTCCGATATGTTTGTATTGTATTACACATTTTGCAGATAGCTGAAATATTGCCCATTTTTACCTTGAAATTATGGTTGTTGTTAGATCCACTGCTAGATTGTTATCTAATGTGTTATTAAAGTGCATGTATTGCTATATCACAAATATGTTCCCTTGATATTTTGATAATTGTATTTCATGTAATTTGTTTCCTTTGTATCCTTTATATTCTGATGTGTTTTTGTTCAGGCACTTAATAACATTAATCTGAGAAGTACCTTGAGTAAAGAAAAAGAAAAAAAGCAAACTATTGCTCTAAAATAATGTTCTTTTTTCTAAAGAAAGCACTTATTAGTTCAAAACAACGTACATATCAATTCTGTACTGTCATATAACCTTTTATTTCTCATAAAAGAAATATATTGGAAATATTTATCTCCCAATTCAAAATTATTCCTTTAGTCACTCTTTCTTTACTTGAAAACACCCTTCTCACAAACACAATTACATGCACATTTTATCTTTTAACCCACTCAACTAAAAGGAGCACAAAATGGCTTAAAATTACGTATTAAGAATTTGTTACACCCACCACTATATTTACAGAGACTTGAAAATAGCAAAATAGCACTGTGTAAATCATATACTATATGGGTTTTGAAAACCTGGGTAAAAGATTCAATTGTAAAATTTTAAATAGCAGGCCTGAACTTTGAGACTCTGTTACTTCAATATATACACTTTGTTATCTGCTACAATTGTCCACTTTATGTTTTCTACATGTTGGAGTACCAGGCAGCATTTTAATCTTAATGTCAGCTGTGAGTTTGTGCAGAAATGCAGTCACTCCAAATATACCGAGTGCTTCTCTGTGTCTTTGGAACTGTCAGTGTGATGGTAGTCTGCACTAATGTAGTTTTCATCAGATCAGGGTGTGGATAAGAAGGATTATGCTCCTGTTGAACAAATTGTGTTTTTCTTACATGTTTCCCTGAGAGCTGAGAATCAGAATTCTGACTTTCAAGAGAGCAGTTTGGCATTAAAAATATAAAGTACAAGGTATTGAAAGACAAGTCAAAATACCAAGTATTTATTTAATACCATTATAACTTTACCCTATCATAATAATAATAATAATAATAATAAAAGAAAAAAGTAAAAGAACTTCAATATGGAGAAAATATGCAGGAATATTATATACTTTGACGTTCTTAGCCTGAATTTGTCCCTTTAACACCAGACCCTACATAGTGTCTAAGAATATAGTAATATTTTATACGTTAATAATAATTTCGACTATTCGTGCTAGATTGTAAACTCCGGAAAGTGATAATCTGTATTTTGGCCCATCATTCCGAGGGGTAATATGCTTTGGAATGCTTTCTTAGTAATGTGATCCTGAACGGTATTTTAGCGGCATGAGGAATTTAGACTGGGAAGGGAAGGAAAACAATAAGTTTATGTTATGCATTGGGTCAGTACCTCTGTAAAGTTCTGCAAAAGAGTGTGGGAAACTTCAGAAGCTGGGATAATTATTTTCCAGCTCTCATCCATCACTGGCTGAGAGCTTCTCTGGAGGCATCCATGCTGCTGCACTTTCCACGTTTTGAGGGTCCCATGTACAGGATGAGAGAAAGCTCTCAGGTAGAGTGTCAAGTGATCACAGGAGAAGGCCTCTCATACCTGCAGGAGTGATGAACACAGAGAGATACTGGGGGATCCCAGCTGTGCCTCCTACAGCTGTCATGCCAGGACATGGCAAGGACAGTTTTTCTGTATGATTCATGAAAAAGAAGTTATATGAAGTTAGGAGTGATAATCTCCTAGACATTCTAAGAAAACTAGATGAAAAATAAATAAAAATCAACTTCCAATGCTTCTTAAATTTTCACTGTTATAATCATTTAAATTTCTTCCACAGAAGCATGCACATTCCTTAAAAAAACAAAGTTTAGGGAGAAGGTAGGTGGTAACTATGGGCAAAGTATGGGCAAAGAAAAAAATAAATAAAATTGCTGTAGTGAAAGAAAGCAAAATGTGCTGTTTCCTTCAGTATTTCAGCACAGAAGGCATGAAGCAAGACCCAAAGGCATGTATCTCCTCCTTTGCTACCAACACACAGAGCTTATACTGTCAGAATTAATGGTCTCTTGCTTCATCACAATTAAAATTGTACACAATTAGCAGACATACACTCACACTTTTAAAATAGTTATATGTATACATACATATATATTTTTAAATAAATTATTTATTCTACAGCCTCCATGGAAAAATGCCTCAAGATTATAGACACTTTCTCACTGTGAGGTAATTATTTTAATTACTTTTACTCTGACTAGAATATAAACTTCATGAAATTAGGGGCTCATACATGGTTTTTCATCACTTACTAACACAATTCCTGGTACGTGATATTCATTCTATATGTGGCAGTTGAATGGGTGAATTTAATTGGATGCATTAAATGAAGTCATTTCTGTAACCTAGTGGTTCCCCTTTATGGGGATAATGGGAGATAATTTTGTCTCCCCTGATGCCCCAAGACATTTGTCAAACTCTAGGTAGATATTTGGTTGTCACAACGAGAACAAGGACACTACTGGTGTCTGGTGGATAGAGACCAGAGATGTGGCTGAACATCTTACAGTACCCAGGACATCTCCATGGAAAAATAATGGAATTTTCCATTCCAGAATGTCAGCCATGGCAAGGCTGAGGAACCCTGATGTAATACGTATCAGCGTTTGGTCATTCACATATTTTGTTTGTACTTTATAAAGTGTCCTCTTAGTCAAGAACCAGCAAGTTGCTTTCTTTACCCTATATTAGTCAGTGTCACTTAACTAATCACGTATAAAGTTATTTGTTTCATTCTAGAATTATGTCTGCCTGGAATTTGAATTTCCCCAGAAGCCAGCCCAGAGATAAGTAGTTCTGCCTAAGTATTTATTTTGGAGGTGATCTCTGGAGAGACCAGTAGGAAGTGGTACGCAATTGAGGTAAAGGAAAAGAGGAAGGGAATCAGTGATGTAACATTACCAAGATACTTAAACCTGTGGACACCTGGAACTAAATCCTACTGGAGACCCTGGGAGGCACAGTAGAGTATATCCCAACTGAGGGGCAAGGGCATTAGTATCTGTATCCACCAAATCCTTTCCATCATCGGCTGAAGGCTGCTTTAAGAGGCTTTGACTCTCAAGCACTTTAGGCTTGCCCTCCACAGACACTGGGTATACTCCACAGCCTGATAAAGACCTTAAGCAGACAGTCATGGGTGTTCACATTAAGTGGCCTTTGGTATGACAAGAGAAGTACCAAGAGGAAATGGCTGGCAAGAATGGAGCTACTCCATCGTGATATGGCAAGTTTATGACCAAACAGGGAATTGTATAACAAAAATTGTTAACAGTGAGTTTTTACCAATCACTTCCTTTTATTTTTGGAGATTCAGTACTCTTTGTTTCTTAGTATTATCCTTGTGCTGTTGTGCAATCAAAGACCATGAAGACTTTCAGTGTGTCTAACCCTATTGCCTTTGTAACTTGGACAAATGGACATTTAGCTTCTGTTTTGGCATTTTTGTCCTACTACTGTGTAACTACTTGATTAATTAAATTGATGTCAAGTAAGAAAGTCTGTTTTCCTTTGTGTTTCTATTTTTTATTACGGATTAATGAGTGTCAGACTATCCTTGACATCAGTATCTATTACTGTCAGAAATGCCTTAACATTATTACTTGATTTACTCTTGGAGAAAGATACTAAAGTCAAAAAAGAATTGGCAAAATTTTATTCAGAAAATGATTAGTGCCTGAAGGTCTCCCTGTTTTGTCACATTTATACTTTAAATATTAATGAAAGCTTTCCATTAAATACTCCTTCCAGGTAGGTGTGTGATACTAATTTATTAGGAAACACAAAATTAGTTTTATAGAAACTTCTAGAACTAGTGTAAATCAACCCCCAATGCAATATTCATCTCTGTCCACACATTATATTAAAGTCTGTTGAAATGTGTAAATTTATCCCTGATACATAGGGGCTGAAGGCCCTTTTATGTGATTTATGGGATCACTGAAGGATTTATTTCTCCTCCTCAGTCGATTTTCTACAATCATCTCAAGATTTATATTATCCAATCAGGTAAAGACCACTTTCAACCCCATTTGAATAACTGCTGATGGGTCATAACTTCTAGAAATGTGTATCAGATGATCTAGTCATGTTCTTTGATTTGACAAATCTTCAGCAGGAGAAGTTTGACTGCTGAGATTTTCAGCATCAATCCACTCTTCATGTTCTTACAGACCTTTTTTAGGTCTCAAAACCAAAAAAAAAAGAATTATTTACATCAGCTTCTCAAAAACTGTAACCAAAAAAAAATTTTTTATTTTAAATTTAATTCCGGGGAAGACTATCGGTGTAGATAATTGATGATAGTTAAAATAATCTATTGCCATGCCATAAGTGAATTCTCTTTCACTTAAGATTTTTTCTTCAAAGTTTGATTAGATGCAATATAAGTTTTGCACACAATTGTGTTTATCTCACATTTTATTCACTCTATCTTATAGCATTGTAGAGAGTAAATAAAGAGCAAGAACACTAGATAAGTACTTTTTACATATTTACATGTTATTTTGTAAATATTTCATAGAAGGCTGATCTAAGATGAAAAGTTTCATACTATTAAAAACATAGAAAATGTTATTTAAAATATTTAGATCACGTCAATGGAACTCTTCTTTCAAATAGCTTATACCAATTGTGTTACATAAGAGATTCTAACACTATGAAAGACACAAGTTTTAGTGTTTTAGAAAAATATATTTCTTGAAGAAATAATTTATATATCTAGATGTGAATTTGGCCTTATTCTACCCTAATTCCGTTTGTGATATATGAATTCTGTTTAGTATTTGACAAAGTGCTATAGCAATCAACCTGGTTTTCATTTAGCATTTGAAAAGACAATCAGCCAAATTCTAATCTCAGTTGTATAAACTTAACACATATTTCATAAAATATGCTGCTTTTCAGTACTCTAAATGGATGTGAGACATTTATGGTAAAGCACAGTACATGAAAGGCACTTGATAGAGGATAAATTCATTTTCAATAAATGAACTTGGGTTTTACCTGTGCCCTTAAGAACGCATGACTTTTATTTTTCTCATCAGGTTTCAGTCAGTTCAGGGAACTTACTATAATTTGTCTGTTGGTGGAATAGAGAGGCTAACCATTTTGTGTGGGAGAAAGGGAAAGCTACAAAGCTTGGAAGTTGTAGATTACCTGAGAACTACTCAGTGCACAAAATGGTTTTGTTATCCTTCAGTGAGCCCTGATTGAACCAGTCATTGATCATTTGCATTCTCCTGCACAGATTTTCATAAATTACAGTTACACTTTCTCTTACAGTGGGTTTATAAACTGCCAGCTATAATGACTATATTTACCTATAGGCTTTCTTGATTTGATTCTTTCCCTTTCTGTACCCCACTGAATAAAGCTATAACAATATTAGGAGGTGTCAAACAACCTATAGTATTTATACAGTTCAATCTACCTTCTAAACTTCTGTTGTTTATGAAAGGTAATGCAAAATGTTTCATCCTTTTAAGCTTCTCCACTGAGTCTCAGAGTACAACTTAATTGTATAATAAGGAGAAATATTTAGTACAGGAGCTCATATTTTATACATTTTAAGTTTTCCATTCTGTGACCTGATCATCTATTCTATACACCATATTTCCACTTTATTCTATATAATTATGTTTAGTTGATTGCAGTCTTTTGACAAGTTCTAATGAAATATCCACTTGTCAATTTTTAGTTTTCTTTACTGGAGTTATGGCTCTTTAAACATTATTTAATATGACTAATAATACCTTTTCTGGATGTAGGCTATGTTCTGATAGACTCTTAACCATTCTGAAGAAGGTAGCTTTATTTTTAAATATGTAATTCAATTGAAACTGACATTATGCATTTCAAAATATATATATTTAGCCTCCCTTCACGTTGAAGAATTGCAATCCTGAAATGCATTTCTTTCAGTTATTACCTAAAGATCAAGCCTTAAAGGCAAGCCATCTGCCAACCTTCACCACACACTGCCTAAATTAAGTGACTGATTTAAAGCATATACACTCAAATGTATTCTTTCTTCCCTCTTAGATAGTTTTTGAGTATCTCGCCTACAAGAGAGCCTCAAGCATAAATATTTGGTGTGTTTTATTGGAACTAGCCCTGTTCAGTTTACAATAACGTGCTGTTTGCACCCATGTAATCAGTATTCTTTGGAAATGAAGATGCATGGTGTAAATAAGAATCAACATTACCTTCTAAGTCGCTGTGAAGAATGGAATTCTTAGCTCTGACTCTTCCCATTGATTTAATATTTGATAGGGATAATTGTTTAATTACTTATGCCAACATTTTACACAGGGGTCTTACATCTCTTAGGAACATTTACAATTACACTGTAATAATTTCTACATTTCTGTGAATAATGTTGCCTGTCAACACTGGGAAATTTTAATGTACTGGCCATACTGAACTCATTCATGGAACTTGTTGTTATGGTTACTGTTTTTATTATTTTCCTTGCAGGAGGTTCTATACATAGCTGCTATAGACCCTTTAAATTGAATTTGCATCCCTGTCATTTAGCAGCTTCAAAAATTAGACTCTGAATATGAAATGGAGTTACCTAATGGTTTCTAATATAAAAATCCAATATGTACAAAATTAATCATTCAAATGGTGATTGGATGGTTCAGTGACAAATAAAGACTCATGGAATATTTCATAATCTGTAGATACTGAATTTTAGAGGTAGATTACATATTTGCTATCTTGGTTTCATTGATGAATCCTGCTGTCTCTAATCCAATTAGTTATTTAGCCAATTTTACTTTAATTTTTATTTAGCCTAACATTTCATTAAATTATGATAATTTGCTAAATGCTTAGAATTCTACAAGTACTTAATGAACCCTACTGTATACCTGGCACAGCTGTAAACACTGACTGCCTTACCAATAAAGGTACCAGTAAAACCTTACTCCTGACCTCAGAACTTCTCACTTTGTTCAAATACAGTATATGATTGACAAGAGTCATGATAATGGAATAAAAAAGGAAAGTGTTAATGACACAATTATGACTTCCAATCAAGGATAAATCATCAAAATCTTTATAATCCATTTTTAAGTATGTATTAAATAAGCCTTATTCCAAACACTGGGGACATGTTAGTGAACAACAAAGATAAAACCCTCATTCTGATGAAGGTAACATGCTAGTGGGGGGAGATGGGAATGAATCATAAGAACTATAAAAAATTAAATAATGTAATATGCAATATTTGGCTACTTCTTCAGTGCAACTTACATCCTGGTAAAGGGGCATACTCGGGGAAAATTTTTTTTAACTATTTAACTTGCATTATTCATGTTGAATATTCAAGTATATTTGAAAAAGTATGGAAAAAGTTTTAGGTTGACTTCCTCAAATTTCGTATTTTATCGCTGCTAAGATGCACATATCCACACATATGTAGTGGCTCTAAAACAGAGTGTATCAATGAATAGATAGGGTGTAACCACCATTGTCAGCAGGGCAGCAGTGACAGTGCAAGTTATCAACAGTGGTGCGTGCACACACTTCGATTTAATTCATGGTGGCCTGATGAGACAACTGACACCCTTGGATATTTCAGTTAACACAACATCTATGAATCTATTATAGAAAGAGTATGAATCCTGGCGGTAATCTAAATCTTCTATTAATTCCTTGTGTAACATCAAGAAAACACCAAATCAAAACGTGTAGAAAGTGTGTCAGCAGCTTCCTAGAAAAAAATTGGAGACCTCAGGGGAGCAATTGTTTGAGAAATACTGTGTCACCAATGCTATCTGTTAACACAGGATGATACTGTGCAGAAAAATAACCCAGATCTAGGTGACTCTGAGTAGAAAAGGATAAGTATACTTTAAATGTGAAAACAAACATTTCAAGAGTATTCTGCCCAATTTATTTGGCTTGTATTTCCTTTTTTATGTGTACACAAGAGGGTATGTTGAAGATGTTACCCAAGTTTAAAAGTGCTCAAAATATTATAAAATTAAAATTTGGGGTAGTGTGATGTATAATCACTCAGACTGACAGCTTTTTCTTGTTCCCAGTAGAAATAACCTACTGATTTGTTTTATATTAGTGGTGTCTAAAGTTTTATGAAATACAGTAATTTTGTAAGCAACAGAAGGATTGCTCCCTTTTATTCAAGGAAATTTTCATTTTCAAGAGGAGAAATATTTTTCCTAATATTTGAAAACCATCACAGAAAAGGTCATCTCTTTGAGTGCTTACATGTGGTCATCCCATGATCAGCAGGTAAAAAAGACTGATACTTGGCATGATATATTTAATGCAAAGAAGCAGAAGGGCCTTGAACCAAGAACACTATACCCGGCAAGATTATCATTTAAATTTGAAAAAGGGATTAAACAATTTTCAGATGAGCAAAAACTGAAAGAATTTACCCCCCACAAACCACCTCTACAGTTCATTTTGGAGGGACTGCTATACATGGAAGTATTCCTAAGGATAAATAGCTGTCATCTGGGGAAATAAAACCACGGCAAAGAAAGTAGAACAATTAATTACTAAGCAGATGCAAAATCCAATCAACTACCCCCAAAGTCAATCAAGGGATAGACAAAGTACAAAATATGATACCTAATATATAAAGAATGGAGGAGGAAGAAAAAGGAGGAAAAAAAAGAAGAACCTTTAGGTTGTGTTTATAATAAAATACTCTGTGAGTTAAACTAGACTGTTAGATAGTTAGGGAATTACCCTTGAATCTTTGGTAACCACGAATCTAAAGCCTGCAATGGCAATAAGTACATACATGTCGATAATCACCCTAAATATAAATGGACTGAATGCACCAATCAAAAGATATAGAGTCACTGAATGAATAAAAATTAAGACCCATCTATATGCTGCTTGCAAGAGACTCACTTCAAACCCAAAGACATACACAGACTGAAAGGGATGGAAAAAGATATTTCATGCAACTAAAAGTGAGAAAAAAGCAGGAGTTGCAGTACTTGTATCAGACAAAATAGACTTCAAAAAACAAAGTCATAAGAGACAAAGAAGGACATTACAAAATGATAAAGGGGTCAGTCCAACAATAGGATGTGACTATTACAAAAATCTATGCACCCAACACAGGATCACCTACATATGTGAAACAAATACTAACAGAATTAAAGGGAGAAACAGAATTCAGTGCATTCATTTTAGGAGATTTCAACACACCACTTACTCCAAAGGACAGGAAAATCAGACAGAAAATAAGAAGACAGAGGAATTGAACAATGTATTAGAACAGAGAGACCTAATGGAAATCTACAGAACGCTCCATCCAAAAGCAACAGAACACACATTCTTCTCAAGTGCACATGGAACATTTTCAAGAATAGATGATATACTAGGCCACAAAAAGAGCCTCAGTAAATTCAAAAATTGAAATTGTAACACCCAGCTTCTCAGACCACAAACATATGAAACTAGAAATAAATTACACAAAGAAAACAAAAATGCCCACAAACACATGGATGTTTAATAACATGCTCCTAAATAATCAAGGGATCAATGTCCAAATAAAAACAGAGATCAAGCAATATATGGAGACAAATGCCAACAATAATTCAACACCACAAAATCTGTGGGACGCAGCGAAGGCCATGCTAAGAGGGAAATATGTTGCAATACAGGCCTACCTCAGGAAAGAACAATCCCAAATGAACAGTCTAAACTCACAATTAATGAAACTAGAAAAGGAAGAACAAATGAGGCCCAAAGTCAGTAGAAGGAGGGGCATAATAAAGATTAAAGCAGAAATAAATAAAATTGAGAAGAATAAAACAATAGAAAGAATCAATGAAAGCAGGAGCTGGTTCTTTGAGAAAATAAACAAAATAGATAAACCCCTAGCCAGACTTATCAAGAAAAAAAGAGAGTCTACACACATAAACAGAATCAGAAATGAGAACTATGGACACCACAGAAATACAAAGAATTATGAGAGAATACTATGAAAAATTATATGCTAACAAACTGGATAACCTAGAAGAAATGGACAACTTTCTAGGAAAATACAACCTTCCAAGGCTGACCCAGGAAGAAACAGAAAATCTGAATAGAGCAATTACCAGCAAAGAAATTGAATTGGTCATCAAAAAACTACCTAAGAACAAAATGCCTGGACCAGACGGTTTCACTGCTGAATTTTATCAAACATTTAGTGAAGACCTAATACCCATCCTCATTAAAGTTTTCCAAAGAGTAGAAAAGGAAGGACTACTCCCAAACTTATTCTACGAGACCACCATCACTCTAATACCAAAACCAGGCAAAGACACCACAAGAAAACAAAATTACAGACCAATATCCCTGATGAACATAGATGCAAAAATACTCAACAAAATATTAGCAAACCAAATTCAAAAATACATCAAAAGATCATCCATCATGATCAAGTGGGATTCATCCCAGGGATGCAAGGATGGTACAACATCAAAAATCCATCAACATCATCCACCACATCAACAAAAAGAAGGACAAAAACCACATGATCATCTCCATAGATGCTGAAAAAGGATTCGACAAAATTCAATATCCATTCATGAAAACAACTCTCAATAAAATGAGTATAGAGGGCAAGTACCGCAACATAATAAAGCCCATATATGACAAACCCACAGCCAACATTATACTTAACAGCAAGAAGCTGAAAGCTTTTCCCCTAAGATCGGGAACAAGACCAGGATGCCCACTCTCCCCACTTTTATTGAACATAGTTCTGGATATCCTGGCCACGTCTATCAGACAACACAAAGAAATAAATTGCATCCAGATTGGCAATGAAGAAGTTAAACTGTCCCTGTTTGCAGATGACATGATATTGTACATAAAAAAAACCTAAAGAGTCCACTCGGAAACTACTAGATCTAATATCTGAATTCAGCAAAGTTGCAGGATAAAAAATTAATGCACAGAAATCTGTGGCATTCCTAGACACAAACGATGAACTAGCAGAAAGAGAAATCAGGAAAACAATTCCATTCACAAATGCACCAAAAAGAATAAAATACCTTGGAATAAACCTAACCAAGAAAGTGAAAGATCTACACTCTGAAAACTACAAGGCACTCATGAGAGAAATTAAAGAAGAAACCAATAAATGGAAACACATCCCATGCTCATGGATAGGAAGAATTAATTTTGTCAAAATGGCCATCATACCTAAAGCAATCTACAGATTCAATACAATCCCTTTCAAAATACCAACTGCATTCTTCAACGAACTAGATCAAATGGTTCTGAAATTAATATGAAACCAAAAAAGACCCTGAATAGCCAAAGCAATCCTGAGAAAAATAAAGCTGGGGGATTATGCTCCCCAACTAGTTTATATTCCTACCAGCAGTGTAGGACGATTCCCCTTTGTCCATATCCTCGCCAGCATTTGTTGTTCCTAGTCTTTTCTATGTTGGCCATCCTAACTGGTGTGAGGTGGTATCTCATTTTGGTTTTAATTTGCATTTCCCTCATAATTAATGATGTGGAGCATCTTTTCATGTGCCTGTTGGCCATCTGAATTTCTTCTTTGGAGAAGTGTCTGATCACATTCTCTGCCCATTTTTTAATAGGGTTATTTGCTTTTTGGGTATTGAGGCATGTAAGTTCTTTATATATTTTTGATGTTAACCCCTTGTCGAATATATCATTTACAAATATTTTCTCACATACTGTAGAATTCCTTTTTGCTCTGTTTATGGTGTCTGTGCTGTACAGAAGCTATTTAGCATGATGTAGTCCCATTTGTTCATTTTTTATTTTGTTTCCCTTGCCCAAGGAGATGTGTTCAGGAAAAAGTTGCTCATTTTTATATTCAAGAGATTTTTGCCTATGTTTTTTTCTAAGAGTTTTATGGCTTCCTTACTTACATTCACGTCTTTGATCAATTTTGAGTTTACTTTTGTGTATGGGGTTAGACAATAATCCAGTTTCATTCTTTTACATGTAGCTGTCCAGTTTTTGCTAACACCAGCTGTTGAAGAGACTGTCATTTCCCCATTGTATGTCCATGGCTCCTTTATCATATGTTAACTGACCATATATGCTTGCATTAATATCTGCACTCTCTATTCTGTTCCACTGGTATATAGGTCTGTATGTTGTTCCAGTACCAAATTGTCTTGAATACTGTGGCTTTGTAGTAAAGCTTGAAGTCAGGGAGTCTAATCCCCTCAGCTTTTTTCTTCCTTCTCAGGATTGCTTTGGCTATTCAGGGTCTTTTATGGTTCCATATGAACAGACATTTTTCCAAAGAAGAAATTCAGATGGCCAACAGGCACATAAAAAGATGCTCCACATCGCTAATTATCAGAGAAATGCAAATTAAAACAACTATGAGATATCACCTCACACCAGTTAGGATGGCCAGCATAGAAAAGACTAGGAACAGCAAATGATGGTGAGTATGCAGAGAAAGGGGAACCCTCCTACACTGCTGGTGTAAATATAAACTAGTTCAACCATTGTGGAAAGCAATATGGAGGTTCTTCAAAAAACTAAAAATAGAAATACCATTTGATCTGGGAATTCCACTCCTAGGAATTTACCCAAAGAATATAATTTCTCAGATTCAAAAAGACATATGCACCCCTATGTTTATCGCAGCACTATTTACAATAGCCAAGAAATGGAAGCAACCTAAGTGTCCATCAGTAGATGAATGGATAAAGAATGTGTGGTACATATACACAATGGAATATTATTCAGCCATAAAAAGAAAAGAAATCCTACCATTTGCAACAACATGGATGGAGGTAGAGGGTATTATGCTCAGTGAAATAAGCCAGGAGGAGAAAGACAAGTATTAAATGATTTCACTCTCTGTGGAGCATAAGAACAAAGCAAAAACTGAAGGAACAAAACAGCAGCAAACTCACAAAACCCAAGAATGGACTAACAGTTACCAAAGGGAAAGGGACTGAGGAAGGTGGGTGGGAAGGGAGGGAGAAGGGGAATAAGGGGCATTATGATTAGCACACATAATATAAGGGGGGCACAGGGAAGGTAGCATAGCACAGAGAAGACAAGTAGTGACTCTGCAGCATCTTACTATGCTGATGGACAGTGACTGTAGTGGGCTGTGTGTTGGGAACTTGATAATGGGCGGAATCTAGTAACCACAGTGTTGCTCATATGATTTTATGTTAATGATATCAAAGACTGAGACCATCTGCTACACATAAACAGGAAAGGTTTACTTCAGATAACTATGTAATTCCTATAAACTGTCAGCAGGAACATCAAAAGTCAATTCTTTAGCTCTTTTGTCATTCAGAATAGTTCAGTCATGTTTTTGAAGACCAGGATAACTTTTTAAATATGCATTTTAGTATCATTTAGTGTGTTTTCATCTCCACCACTCTGATCTCTTAGGTAAAGGTATATTTTTTCTTTAATTGGCATAACTTTAAATTTACCCACTGGGGTGAATTTTTTTTTTCTTTCAATGTACTGTATTCTTTTCTGCATTAAGACACAAAACACACTTGACTTTTCTTGAGAGTACCCAAAAATCATGGTCGTCTTTATAAACACTGATTCCCTAATGGCAATTATTTAAAAAAAACTAAAACACAATTTTTGGGGGAAGCTATTAAGAGTAAGTCAGTTATCATATGCAAAATAAGTCTGTGACTGGTGTTTTCTGCTTATGTTCAGGTAATTTTTCCCAGCCTCTTTACATCTCCAATGGCCATGACTACCCCTGATCTTTTTTACATCCATTGTTTACTTTCCACTTTTGTATATTTTTTTCTTTCCTCCATTTTCTCTTTTTTCTTATCTTGCCCTTTTTTTTTTTTCAAACTCTGTGACCTTCATGCTTTTCAGATTTGTCTGTTAGTTATCATTAGATAACAAGAGCAAATCCTTGCTTGGATTAATATCCGTTCTTTAGTTTTTGGTTAGGTTTATTCTAGAGTTTTCTAATTCTTCTTTTGTTGAAACTTTTAAAAGGACAGGCCCAACATGAAGTCTGTTTTGCTAGGCCAAGTCACCAAACAAGGGCTTACCACCTAACCCCTCCCAGAAATGTCAGTCAGGAATTCTCTGGTCAGCCTCGATAAGGTTATGTCACATATACCCTCCCCATCTCCAAAGGAAGACAAGGTAACCCACCTTATGAGACCCTTACCCTTGTCTCCTTTCACACATATAGATAGCATCCGAATGTCTATAGCATGATCTTTTAGAAAAATAAGTAGATGCATCCATGCCATGCTGTTTTATGTATTGATAAATGTAAGCTTGGTATACATATCCCCTGCTATAGATAAAGTATTTAAGATGTCTTTGAATGAAGGGATTTTAGAGCAGTTTATCAGAACACACTGATGGTCTGCTGTCTGGCCATGGTCCTCAGTAAGACTCTTAATACACTGTCTTTCTTAAATATAACAGTCATGCTGATTTCAGTCAAAAGAACCATTTCAGAACATTGGCCATGCCTCCTGTCCAAGTGATGAATATAAACAGTGTGACTGTAATAAAAAATGAGAGCCTTTGGATACAAATTTTATTAGCTTACCAAAATGCAAATTCTCTATGCCAACTTTATATAGCATTTGGATACATAACAATATTTTGTTATGGATACTGTGTTGTTATGAGAGTTTGTTTCTGCTCTAATGTCTGTGGTGCCTGTGCCAACAATATAGCTAATGAGTAGATTTAAAAAAATCTGGCAAGTATCTGAAAAGAATATTTAGTTATTATAGATTATAATTTACATGATTCCATGAGATAAGTTGGCATTAAAAGCTCTTTCTTAGAAATTTAAGATTTATCTTCTGTGTACTTGCCACGTCTCTGTACCATCCCACTCTGTATGGTTGAATTCACAAAAATAATCACAAACCCCATAACTTACAGTTTTCACCACTGGTTTCTAATATCACAAGGACCCAAGTTTCATGATGAAGTATACTCTGGTCAAATAATGTAATCAGGCCCATGCATCTTACACTGATGATTTCTCTATGTGTAATTGTTAACATGTGCATTTGTTCCTAATTATATATATATTTCCCAGTTAAAACATACAATTTTTAGAAATTCCTCCCAATTTTTGCATGAGAAAATATGTCAAAGAATTTTGTGAATCAAGCCTATTTCTCCTGTTTGCTGTGGCCACAACTCCTACTCAAACCAAAGCAGTTACATTTTTAAAGCAGAGATAACTTGATGGGATATATGAGCTCTTTCAGTGACTAGGGTAATGTAACGGTTAAGAGGCTTACTCTGGAGTCACTCTTAGTTCAAGTCGCAGTGTCATTACTTTAATTGTGAGGTATTGGGCAAGATAAAATTCTAATTTCTGGGCTTCACTTTCATATTTTGCAAAATGGGATGAGTTGGGGGGATATTAAGGGTACTTACTATATAGAGCTTGTGAGAGGATTAAATGAGAAATTACATTTAAAACACTTATCTGGCCTATAGTAAACATTTTATAAATGTTAGACTTGTAAACACATTTTCAGAGTCACTATGTTATATTTAGAGACTTGGAAGAACAAAAAATTACAGGTGTATTTATTGTAGAAGCCATGATTACTTTCACGATTGACAAGTAAAAGGACAGAATGATCTTTCCTTATTTGAGTTTCCTCTGCTATCCAAAAGTAGAGTGTTCCTGCGAAAGCTTCCCTAATCCAAAGTGGCATAAAGTAAAGAAGCACTTGCCATTAATTTATATGGAAATTTTTTGGAATATCCACAGACCCCAAAAATAACCTTTCCAGCTTTTCTGATACCTTAGGACACATCTTGGTAACAGACGCACAAAATAGATGAAGATAAAGCACAGATGCTCACAGATACAGTTCAACACTCTGACAGCTCGATGTCAACATGCTGAGTGTAGTTCCTGGGGAAGGAGCTTGGCAGGACCACTCTTGCTCTGCTGCTTGGGGTGTAAGGACTCATGGCAAAATGGACCGTGATATTATTTTTGCCTTTTGCATTTTATTGTAAAAGAGAAAAACCTTTTGGAATTTCTTTTGGGTAGCAAAAACAGATGCTGATGTAGATTTTTTGTAAAGGTGAGTTGGCATAATGCAACTTCTGGAAAGTGGGGAATACTTATGTATCTTCTGCTGAATCAGCCATCTTCCACAGTATGCAATCTTACTGCCACATGGAAGAACCTTCACAATTGTAGCTAGGGGACAGATATTCCTTCTCTGAATATTGCCCTCTTCTGGAGAGAAACTAGGGAATTATATCAAGTGGATATGATTTTTACTAACTGGAGGCTTACTGTCTAAGATGAGTTTGTAGAAAAGAAGTTTATCTTTTTGAATTTTTGTCACAGAGAACATGACTCAGGTGCATGGTAATCTCCATTACATCTGCTGACTGCAAGTAACCCACTTTAACTTGAACATAACATTTTAGGATCTTACTGGCCAATGTGTGGTACCTAATATCATAGAAAATATAGAAGACATTTTGAAAGCTAAGAAGTAATAAAAATTATAATAATGTCTGTTGATGTTTCTATACCCCAAAAATTTAGAAAAACAGTATAGGCTTTGAGGCATAATTTTCCAGAAATGTCTGTTTTAAGTTATTAACAATTCAATTGGCTAAAATATAGCTGGCTTTTTCACATGCTTCAACCTTTTTCTCTCTCCTTTAAAAGTGCATTGAAGTATTTTGTGTGTTTGAGTTACACAGTACTTAATAGTTAATAATTCACTTCTCTAATTCATTTTTATTAGTGCATTATTCTATTACAATGGGATAATGAGCCATTTAATCAATGAGAGACTAAAACATATGTACTTTGATTCGTGTCCCGATTATTCAGTCATTCAAAAATTTATAGAGGAATTCTAGAAATTAGGGGGAATGCTGAAAGGATATTAAACATTTTCAAGAGTTTACAATCTAAGTGGGAGGACAGTAGCAATGATGCAAATGTCACAAGTAAAAACATAACTGAATGTGTCTCATGGAGTAAAAAGGGTATTTTTCAAAAGCCCTGAAATAACAAATAAATCTATAGTACTGTCAGCATGCCATGCAAGTCATGCCACTTTACAATGCATTGTAACATCACCTAAAGAACTGTAGAAACTATTTTGTAGTTTATTTGAAGTTTTTTCACTGGACCAGCCAGGTCTTGCCATGCCATTGTAGCTCACGATTATTGCCTCTACTTGAGCAGAGAGTGGTTCAACAATGAGTATATCAGTATCCTATTTTGCAAGGCTTCATGGGACAGATTGGACTTCTCTTTTATTTCTTTTCCTTTTTTTGAAATGTAGTTGATGCACAATATTATATTGGTTTCAGTGTACAACATAGTGATTCAATAATTGTATGCATTACTAAATGCTCACCACAATAAATATACTTACAATCTGTCAACATACAAAGATGTTTGTCTTGTCCCACACAACTCTAAGGGGCACCATTCACATTATCATCTATGGAGAATGGAAGACATCCACTACCATATGTAGTGGCCCTGTATGTGCTAGTAACTATCATTTGCTTACTTAACAGAGAATGTGTTTTCTATTTTATTTATTTATTATGGGAATAAAGTTGATATACAATATCATATTGGTTTCAGATATTCAGTATAATGACTCAATAATCATATACATTACTAGATGCTTTCCACAGTAAGTGTAGTTCCCCTGTTACCATACCAATATTACAATATTATTGGTTATATTCTCTATGTGTATTTCCATTTCTATGACTTATTTTACAGTTTGCAGTTTGTGTCTCTTTATCCCCTTCACCTGTTTCATGTATCCCCCCACCCACCTCACTATGGTAAACAAATATCTGTTGTAGATATTTATGAGTCTATTTCTTTTTTGTTTGTTTTGTTTTTTAGATTCCACATATAAGTGAAATCTATGGCATTTGTCTTTTTCTGCCTGGCATGATGTCTTTCTCTTTACTTGGCATGATGATCCTCTAGATTCAACCATATTGTCACAAATGGCAAGATTTCCTCTTTTTATGAGTGAATAATATTCCAGTGTGTGTATGTACATCTTCTTTATCCATTCATCTACTGATGGACATTTAGGTCACTTCCATATCTTTACTATTATAAATAATGCTGCAGTGAACATAGGTAGTGCACATATCTCTTCAAATTAGTGATTTAGTTTTCTTCAGGTAAATTCCTAGAAGTGAAATTGCTGGGTCGTATGGTATTTCTGTTTTTAGTTTTTTGAGGAACGTCCATATTGTTTTCCACAGTGGCTGCACCAATTTATATTTCCAACAGTGTTGGAGAGTTCCCTTTTCTCCACATCCTTACCAACACTTGATATTTCTTGTTTTTTAGCTATTAGCCATTCTGAGGTGTGAAGTGATACCTTATTGTGGTTTTGATTTGAATTTCCCTGATGATTAGTGATATTGATCATCTTTCCATGTGCCTGTTAGTCATCTTTATGTCTTCTTTGGAAAAGTGTCTATTTTGTTCTTCTTCCCAATTTTTAATTGAATTATTTTTTGGTGTTGAGTTGTGTGAGTTTTGTATATCCTTTGAGTATTAGACCCTTATCAGATACATAATTTGCAAATATATTCTCCCATACAGTAAGTTGCCTTTTTTTGTTTTGTTGAGGTTTTCCTTTGCTATGCAAAGGGTTTCCTTTCCTTTTTAGTTTAATGTACCATTTGTTTATTTTTGCTTTTGTTTCCTTTGCTCATGGAGATGTATCAAGAAAGAAATTTCTCATGATGTTCATGAGATTCTTGCATGTGTTTTCTTCAAAGAATTTTATGGTTTCCTGTCTTACATTTAGGTCTTTAATCCATTTAGAGTTTATTTTTGTTTATGGAGTAAAACAGTGATCTAGTTTCATTCTCTTACATGTAGCTGTCCAGTTTTGCCAGCACCAGTTGTTGAAGAGGCTGTCATTTTCCCATTGTATATTCATGGCTCCTTTGCCATATATTAATTGACCATATATGAATGAGTTTATTTCTGGGCTTTCTATTTTGTTCCATTTATCTGTGGGTCTGTTCTTGTGCCAGTACCAAATTGTCTTGATTACTGTGGCTTTGTAGTAGAGCTTGATGTTGTGGAGTGTAATCCCCCCCGCCCCCCGCTTTATTCTTCCTTCTCATGATTACTTTGGCTATTGAAGGCCTTTTGTGGTTCCATATGAGTTTTAGAATTATTTGTTGTAGTTCACTGAAAATGCCATTGATATTTTGATAGGGATTTCATTGAAGCAGTAAACTGCTTTGGGCAGGATGCCATTTTGACAATATTAATTCTTCCTATCCATGAGCATGGGGTAGATTTCCATTTATTTGTTTCTGCTTCAGTTTCTTTCATCAGTATCTTACAATTTTCAGAATATAGGTCTTTTACCTCCCTGGTTATATTTATTTCTAAGTATTTTATTCTTTTTGATACTATTATAAATAGAATTATGTTCTTGATTTCTCTTTCTGCTGGTTTGTTGTTAATATATCGGAATGCACCATATATCTGTATACTGATTTTGTATCTGCAACTTTGCTGAATCCATTTACTAGTTCTAATAGTTTTTGATGGAGTCTTTAGGGTTTTCTATATGTAGTATCATGTCATGTGCAAATAGCAACAGTTTTACATCTTCCTTACCAATTTGGTTGCCTTTTATCTCTTTGTCTTGTCTGAGTACCTTGGCTAGGAACTCTGGTACTATGTTTAATAAAAATGGTGCAAGTGGACATCCTTGTCTTGCTCCTGATCTTAGGGGAAAAACTTTCAGTTTTTCACCATTGAGCATGAGTTGGCTGTGGGTTTGTAGCATATGGCTTTTATTATGCTGAGGTGTGTTCCCTCTGTACCCACTTTGTTGAGACTTTTTAATCATGAATGAGTGTTGAATTGTTTCAAATGCTTTTTCGGCATCTCTCGAGATGATCCTATGTTTTTTATCCTTCCTTTTGTTAATGTGGTATATCACATTGATTGATTTGGGGATATCATACCAACCTTGCATCCCTGTAATAAACCTGACTTAGTCATAATGAATGATTCTTTTGATATATTTTTTAATTAAGTTTGCTAATAGTTTGTTGATGATTTTGTGTCCATGTTCATTAGGGATATAGGCCTGTGGTTTTCTTTTTATTATAATGTCTTCATCTGGTTTTTGTATTATAGTAAATACTAGTCTCATACAAAGAGTTTGAAAGTATTCCCTCTCTTCTATTTTTTGGAATACTTTAAGAAGGATTGGTTTTATCTCATCTTTGAGTGTTTGGTAGAATTCACCCAGGAACAGCTTTTCATTACAAATATTTGATAACACGGGAGTCCCCAGACTGAAGAGCAGATTTAATACAAAATAAGTGGGTAGGCTTTTCAAAATGGAAATTACCAAGTCAGGACACGTGGTGGTAATGGTGTATGCATACAGTCAGTTCCTTTACATATCCTTTAAGGATGCATATGGCAAGATTCTGACAAAATTTTTTTGAAAGGATAAAGAGAACATATTATTTTCCGTTTCTGTTGTAGGTTCTGTATCGCTTGAATTTCAGAACTGAATTGGCATATAGAACCTTACGTTTTTGTGTTTTTGGATTCTTGAAGGATCTTCAGTGAAGCCTCAAGCAAATCTGCAGAAAATCTAACAAATTCTAGCTTATCTTTCTACCACTGCTTGGTTGTTTACCAGCCACCCTCAAACTAACTCAGTTGATTAAGAACTCAGTACTAATAATTGGAGACAAAATGAATCTGTACATTTTGTATGAATGCATATAGCTTTATGGTGTATAGTGTATTTGGATACTGCCTCACACACTGAACTATAAATAGAGAAAGGGGTGTTGAGAAGTACTCGCATGCTGTGTTAAAATTCAGCTCTCATACTTCTACATCTATGGTATTACTGTCCTAGAAAGATAAAGTAGAAGAAAATATTTTCTGAATTACATACTTTTTACTTACCATTTGAAATCATTTAACTTGATTAAGATGGAAAAGAGAGATGCCTAATCTTTTATGTGCTTTGCAAACTCAGCTCCCTCATCTGTAGTGACAAAAAAACATGAGTAGTTGAGTAAGGCTTGGTGTGGGGCATTGACTGGGGAAGGGTAAGCAGAACTTTCTGAGGCAATGACATGCTTGCTCTATCTTGAATGTGGTGGCACTTACATGATTTTATCGATTTGCCAAAACTCACTAACTGTGCATATGTAGAGGGTGAATTTTATTGTATGAACTTTATCTTTCAATAGAAGTAATTTTGAAATACTAGATGCCTATATGCAAAAGGAAAGTTATAGTCGAATTTTTGTTTTTCTGTGTTCTGGAGTGACAGTAGTATATTCTGTATATTTAAAAACAAAATGAAGAAGTCTTCTTGAGAATTCTTGAACTGCAGATTTAAATAAAAATAAAAATGACAACATTGTTTAAAATTTTTCCAGGTCATTAACTCTGTGTGTGAGTGTGGGTTATGTGTATGCATGAAGAAATAATTATACTGTTGCTAAGTAATCTAAAAATGTATATGCCTTGCTATAAACACTGAAAAGCTCTCTTTCTTAAAAGGTGTAATATTAGAAATTAGTACTTTTTTTTTTTACATATTTGAACAATCTGCATAGCTCTCCTTGTTACCATTGCCTCCTAATAGCCACTGCTCGACTATGACTTCACAGTTGGGAGCTCATGCTTGCACTTTGATGTGTGTCATTTCAGATTTTATTCACTCACTTGGTAAAAATTTTTGATGTGAGTGAATGGATTTGCAAAGTAGACACACACACATGCATATACTGCAAACTGATCTTTGTGTGTTTTAAAGAAATATTTCAGACATTACTAACTATGACTCTGTCCAGAGCCAAATTCAGTAGGTCTATTTAAACTATATGTCTCCTCCAAAATTTATCTCAGAGGGCTTTGGTTGTTAACATTTTAAAGTTGTTGATTATAGAGGGGTGTTATAGCAAATGGTTTAAATATTTTAAAATTACATATCGGTTACAAAGCATGTACCTTATGTTCAGCAACTCTTGACAAATGCTTACATGTGTAATAATCTACAGCCCTGTCTAGACACAGATTTTTCCCATCTTCCCAGAAACTTCTCTCATAGCTTTCCTCAGTCCCATCCCACCTCGAAGAAGCATCAACTGTTATCATTTCTGTCACCACAGATAATTTTTTTTCTTTTCTGGAATCAAACTGTTTACTCTCTGTATCTAGTCTCTTTGGCCTACCATGTTTTTTTAAATTTTGTACAGTTATTAGTAACCTGTTGCTTTTTATTCTTGAATACTATTCAATTGCAGGAACATATTCAGTTTACTTATTCTCCCATTCATAGATATTTGGACCACTTCTAATTTGGGGATATTATGAATAAGTATTTATAACCATTTTATATAAGTCATTTTTGTGCATGTGTGCTTTATTGCTTGGGGGTAAATATTTAGAAATGGAATTGCTGGGTCTTAGAGTTAGTGTATGGCTGTTTTCAGAATCCTCAAGACTCATTTCTAAAGTGGTGTGTCATTTTTACACTCCCACCAGCAATGCATGCAATTTCTGTTTAATAGCCAATATTTTAAAGCTATTAAGTTCAAAGGAATTTTGGTACCAAATATTTTACAAGAACCATGAGTTTAAATGCACAATTTGGCTACTGCCATCATGGAACTACTTTCAGCTCTAAGGGGTCATATTGTAGGGCAAGGGTTAAATGTCAGAAACCGAAGAACAGTTTAAACTTCTGCTAATTGTCAGTATATTAAGAAAAAGTCCTTGACTTTACAGCTGTCCTTAGCAGATTTTATAACTACCACACGTGCTTCAGTATTAGATGTATTTTGAAATATTATATAAAATGTTAGTCTCTTAGAACATAATGTTCTGATTTCTTTCTCAAAAACCTCCACAAACTACCATTTCTCACCAACTTAACTGTAGAACACATGACCTAGCACAGAGATAAACACATGCCCTCAATTATGTCCCAAATCTTTGAGTTCTTGCCAACCCTGACATTGCTTTACACCTCTTTAGTCTTCCAGTAGGCACTGTGGGGTCATGTCGACATCAGATTCTAACTCTGCCCATTACTAACCTTAGAATTTGGGCAAATTATTTAACAGCGAAGGGGACAATGGGGGCCATAAAAATTACATGAAGTGATGTAAATAAAGCCCTTAATTAACAGATGATAACAGAGCTGTGTTGCAGTCATCTGAAGGTTCATTTAGACTATGAATCCAAGTTGATTCTCTCAACTGGCTGGCAATTGATGCTGGCTAATAACTGGGAGCTTATACACGGCCTCTCCAGCATGGTGGACTCAGAGTAATCAGACTTCTTACTTAGTAGCCGACTTCCCCAGAGTGACCATCCCTGAAAGCTGGGTAAAAGCCACATGGCCTTCTCTGAACTAGCCTTGGAAGTTACATGGTATCATTCCTGTCCTGCTCTATTGGTTGAAGTAGTCGTAAGCCTGCCTAGATCCAAGGGGAGTAAACAAATCCATGTCCTCATAGGCAGGTCAAAACTTTGCAGAAATGTTTTAAATCCACCACAGCAGCAAATGTGTGTGTGAAAGCCTTTGAGTGTATACCTGTAATTTTTTTTGAAAGCTGGATATGTTCTATCATATAATAAACACTGAAGTAAACAGACTTTAACTTTTCTCTTTAGGTTTACTGTGATATATCTGACATACACCATGGTATAAGTTTAAGGTGTACAGCAAATGATTTGACTTACATCTACCGCATTATGATTGTCACAAGTTTAGCTAATATCCATAGCCTCATGCTGATATATCTTTTAAAAAAGGATAAGTCGGCTTTTATTGTGAGGATTTATGCTAATCTGGCTAGGATTTGGGCTGTGCTTAATATTTGCTGTAGCTGCAGGTGACAGAGGCTTCAAATTCCTCCGGTTTCGTTTTTGTCTCCTCTGTTGAAGCCTCCCCAAGTTCTCCTCCTCAGAGACACTCTGTTTGCTCTTTTAGCTGTAACCCAGTGTTACTATTTGGAGCCACACCGGTGTGGTGGTAATGTATGGGGTGGGGAAGCATTATGTAATCTTATGATTAAACCTGTTTTTTAGTGGGCTTGTGTTTCTGGGAGTGGCTTTCGCTTTCACAGATGTTTCCCCAGTGGTAAAGCTTTTCCCCACTTCGGCAAGAAGACTCCGCCAGCTGGGAGAAGGCTCTGGTAAAGTCTGTTCCCTTGGAAAGTGTGCCTTAGTTAAGGAGAATGCTCTGGGCGTATTTCACAGTGATTCATCTTTCCTTCCCCTAGGCAGATCCACGGGAGGAGAACCCAGTTGGGTTCCTGCAGGTGAAGCCCACTAAGTGTCAGAGCTCGCTGAGTGAGGACCCGGGAGTTTCTCACTTTCACACTTGTCCTGGTCCACACTCAGACCTTCAGTAATTCTTGAAAATTACCCCTTACTGTGTTCCTACAAGTTCATGTCTTCTGTTCCAGTTAAATAGACTGTGACTGCGATTTGTCTTAGCCCCCTTTCTCTCCACATTAAGGACGAGTAGTTTGTTCTCAACCTTGGTTAATTTATGGGTCCGAGAAAAATGATTGATTTTCTACTTATTTAGCTTTTTCTTATAAAGGCAAGAGTGATGACTTCCACGTACTTTGCAGGTCATAATTGAAAACAGCAATCTGTGCATTGATTTTCCAGTCTTTCATTTTCTTCATGTTTGTATTTCAGTAATTTCTATTATTCTAACTCTGTCCACTGATATTTTCTACTTCAGCATCTTACATGATGTTAAGTCAGCCTATGAATTTGAAATGCACAACATTGTGTTTTTCACCTCCAGAATTTCAATTTGGTTCTTTTTTTATATCTTCCATTATTCTCCTCATTATGTTAATGCCTTTGTTTAAATCCTTGAGCATATTTAGGACGCTTACAGTTGCTGTTTTAAGTTCCTTCTCTGCTACCTCCTATATCATCTATGCCATTTCTTGGTTTATTTTTACTAATTTTCCTTGTGAAAATTATACATGGGTCATGTGTATGATCCTCTTTTGCACATCTACTATAGTTTCTCTAGTCCGTCAGTTGGGGTATTTCTGATCAATTTATCTTTTTCTTCTATTTCTTAAAAGACTTCTTTTTAAGTTTTGTTAGAGCATGTTAACATAATAACCTTTATGTTAAGGCTAGTTTAGTCTTAATATTAAGATGTAACTCTAATATCTGCTGCTTGCCTTGGTGTTCAACAAGTTACTACTCTGAGTGAGTTCTGGGATGTTCTGCATATAAATTTCCACCCGTTTTTGTTTTGTTTTGCTTTAGCTGATAAAAAATTTCCCTTTGACAGTCATAAGTATTTAGCTCAACAAACCTCCCATGAACTACGAGAGTCCTTTGTCCCACAAATTATAGTTGATTTGGTTTCCTCAGACTCTCATCTATATCTCTTCAACTTATCAAGATTCTTCATTCTCTGCCTCCTCCTTCCTGTGCCATTGTCCTGAAATTGGCTCCAGATGGGAAGCTGTGGAAATTTAAGTTGCATCATTCCTTTCTCTTTCCTCAGTGATCACAGTCCTGCCCTACTTTGTGTTCAAATATATGAAGATGAGTGTTTTTGTATTGTCATGTTTTCTAATTGTTTATTTAAGGAGCGCAAGTTTCATGCCACTTACTCTAATATAGTCAGAAGCAAACATCCTGATTTATACTTCCATGTCATTGAATTTCTGTAGTATAAATTGCCATAAATTACTGGGCACTATGGAATCACAAAATAACCTTCACTTCTTGGAGATTTATTGGGTAAGTTCTAAAGATCTTCAGTTAACTTATTTTCAGCCAATTTAATTCTTGAAAGTAATTTCTCAATTATGTGGGTTTTGGAATGCTGTGAACATTCATGTGATAATACTGTTTATTTAAATTATTTGATTACTTGGCAATGGATAGATTTCAGTCCCTGAAGTTTCTTAGTGTGCATTCAAAATTAACAAAAATAGGTTCAGTTAAGTGTGATAATAATTAACAACATTAAGTAATGTTTATGGAGCCCTGAATTAAGTGTCAGGCACTGAGCTACATTCTTTCCATAGTTTATTTCATTGCACTTCTTCAAGATCTTTAAAAGCAATTAGTATTTTTGGATTGATATTACAGATGAGAAAACAGGGTAGATTATTGTACCCACTGATACATGAACTAAATGCTTAGGAATAGTATATGTTCACTAGGATATAAACTTATGTTTGTGCCAGATACTAATTTCTCTTAAAAAAAAAAAGAGGACAGTGTGAATTTAATAGGTATGACTTTGGATATTCCTGAAAGAGTTAACTTTAAAAACTAATTCTAGAAGCTTTTTTGGGAGTGTGAAAGCATTTCTCTGTTAAAATGACTTTCAGTGTCCATGTGAGATTTCAAAGGCTCATCTTAGAAACATGCAGTTTATCTCATGTCTTTTATTTATTTTCACTTTTATAGTTATTGACATCATTCTTTTAAGGTGACAAACATTTTCCCCCACTTCTAACTCCTTTGTATGTGAATATTTGTTTATAATCAAGCTCACCACCATTTTTATTTCTCCAAAGATCTCTACTATTACAATCTGTTCTATTTTACTCTAGACATGGATTGATGTATATTCCAGCACCTCCCAATGCACTTTGCACATACTGTCATGGTATTCATTATGCATTTGTTGAAAAAATGAGTAAATGCAATAAATAAGTAATGAAAGCCTGAAGTCCCATGTCTTCTCTCCAAGTTCCCTATGCCAATTATTTACTCCTTTTGTTTGCCACAGAATTCCACATCTCTAAATCACTTATAGTATGAGTTACTGCTCTTTCATAGAGAATATAAACTCTAACATTTGAGTCATCCTCCTCTCCCTCTTCTCTTTACCTTACTTCTCTAAATTATAGATGTGCACACAGATACACCACATACACACCCATACAACATACATAGACTCACACAGTTTACTTAAGATTGTGTGTAGTAAGGTTTTGTTCATTCTTTACTAATGGAAAAGCCCTTGTTAATGAAAACATATTATTTTTCTCCTTCCAGCTTCACTCCTCAGTTACACTAACGGAATTAAAGTCTTCATCAGAGATTGCCCACTCCCAAGGACAATGCTATCTAGTATGATTTCTTGATTGCTTAGTAGAGCACCATATGCCACCAAGTTTGTCCGTATTTAGGATTTTTGTCACTGCTCTTACTGATGGTACATGCAGGCACAGAGACACACACACACATATATGTATATATGTATGTATCATGAAGACTGTCTACACATCACATTATACTTTATTCTCATTCTGTTTTAAAATATAAATAAACAGACAAAATCCCAATTTATGGAAATACAAAAAATTATAGTATGAAGAGCATTTAAAAAGTTTGCTCAGGCATAACGGCATAGAAAGAGAACATCATAATCATATTCATTTAATACAGGGAAGAGTGATTGCTATTAGGAAAATATTACTGTATTATAATTTTATAGTGAATTTCCAAGTGAGCTTATTTACACACATAAAACACATGTCTCTTCAACAAATGCATAGCCAGATTCTTTTTATTTTTCATCTGTTAAGTGCAAAACTATTATGAATAGTGTGTGCAAATATTTGTGTTAACATATTTTCTTTTTTGGGGTTAATATGTAGTAGTAAAATTCTTAATTGTAAGGAAAATGTATATTTTACATTTTAAGATATTGCCAGACTCAAGAGTGGCTGTACCATTTTGCATTCCCAGTAACAACACATGAGAGTTACAGTTGCTCCATATTCTCAGCATACTTAGTATTGCTAGAGTTTTAAAAAAATAAGCCTATCTAGTGGGTGTATAGTGGTATTACACTGTAATATATTTTGTAGTTTCCATGAACATGTCTTGAACATATTTTGTCAAGTTAATTTCTAAATATTTTAGAGTCCAATAAATAGTATTTTAAAATATTATATTTAAGGTTTCAATAGGATTTTACTAGCACACAGAACTGCAATTGACTTTTGCATATTGACCTTGTATTTTTAGAACTTCCTAAAAACTCACATTACTTTTCTTAGCTGTCTTGTAGATTCCTTAGGATTTTCTGCATAGATAGATGTAATTTGTATAGACTTAAATAAAGATGATCCTCTTTTCCTAATCATTACACATTTGAGTAGGCATTTTTGTTTAGGTAGGTAGGTCAGTTTTTCTAGCAGATGTTGTGACTGGGCATACCGATCATAGTTAAAGTTAAGTGATTCACTGTCGTATTCCCCAAAGAGAGTACTAAATGGTTTAGCTGTAGGTCAGTTGAACATTCTCACCACTTTTTTATCTAAAATGCCATATATATGCCCACAACCAGCTGCCTTTGTTATAGAATGTGACTGTTAAGTAGACTGAGACCAGAAAATCTCTACTTGGACAGCAATGTTATAAAATGCAAAGCCCTACTCTTATTATGAATCCTGTAAAGAGGCACAATCATGTGATAGGGTATTTTTAGACAAGTTCTTCTATTAAATGGGATTTATTAGCACTGTGACTAACTTGATAAATGCCTATTTCAATCTGAACTTTCACCAGGACATGCCAATTTTCAGCAGTGTAATAAACATATATATTTATATTTACATTTACACATATAAAGTAGTTCTACAGAGGTACATTTTGTTGTAACTTATAGGTTCATAATTACAAGATATTATAAATGATTAACTTAACCAGTTAAAATTAAAAAATAGGATTCTGCTTGTGTGATTTGAGAGATTTTGTTCTATAACAATAATTACATTACTGATTGGTTATCATGTGCCAAGTTCTAAGTTTTTGTTGTCATATACATGTTTCTTTTATCTTGCTCTTAATAGGCGTGTCATTGGTAGGTACTAATATTATTTTCATTTTCTATATGAATATTCACATACCCAGAGAATTTCAGTAGCTTCCCTATGGCCACACAGCTAGAGAACAGGAAGGAAAGTAAGTCACTCTGGAAAATGATCCCTGCAATTCCGTGCTGCTTCAACTGGCTAGACCTGATGCTAGAGTGCATTCACATGCAAATGCATCATGGTGGCTTTGAAGTGCATCATCTTAGCTAGGCTAAAGGGTATCCCATTCCTCAGAATTCCCTTTCTTGCATGTTTCCAGTTGATATAGGCCATAAAAGAGATTCTTACTGGAGACCTGAGGGGCAGAAGTGAAGCAGCAACCATTCTGACATTTTGTCACTTACCTGTTGGCTCTCCTCTTGTCATGAGGCAGCAAAAAGGACTCTAGCTGCTCTTCCTTCACCTAGATCGTCCTTCACCTCCCAGCCCTGGGCCAGATGCATGTGTCTAGCTACATGATGGAAGATCCTGCCCTCTGTGGGACAACCACACCATCAGGGTCAAAGTCAGCAGGAATCGGTGCAGTTTTCTGTCAGTCCTCATGGGCTACAGTTCATGCTTGTGATTCTCTGCCTACTAGAGCTCCCCTATTACATAGTCTTTCTTTCTTAATATTGCATCAGACAGCAGCCTTACAGAGATTGCTCACCCAGCTCCCACAACTAAGTGAGGTCAAATCCCTATAACAAATCCCTTGAAATAGTATCACTGTTATTATGATATGTAAATTTTAGTATATAAATTTATTATTTACATTTATATTTACACATATGCATAATTTTTATTATATTAGTGTATGCATATATGATTTTATTATAATTTATATCATTTAATTGTTATTAAGTGCAAATATAATTTGTGTGTGTGTGTGTGTGTGTGTGTGTGTGTGTGTGTGTGTGTGTGTGTATGTGTAATGTCCCAGTGGTTTTACATTCTCATTAAACCTTGACTGACACATTAATCTGTAACAACTTAAAAATATCAATAAAATTGTTTCTATATTGAGGGAATGATGTCAGATATCCAGTTAAGTGTCAGTGCTGTATATAAGATAGAATAATGGCTATGCAGTCAGACCTGTGTTCAAAAACAGGTTCAGACTTATATGCCATGTGACCCTAGGCAAGTTATGTAACTGCTCTGAGCCTTATTTTCTTCATTGGCAAATTAGCTTATTTAGAGGATTGCCTGAGATAACATGTTTAGTATTCACTATTTCCCTAAGCACTTAAAGAAATGATAGATACAATTACTTGTATTGTGGCTGTCAGAATTTGCACTAAAGATATGGGTAATTTATAATCTGTATAAAATCATCTATCCACATAATATTTAAGGGGACACAATGATAATGCTATTTCCTCTCTGGCAGAATCATAAAAGCACTTTGTTTCAGGCAGGGCATTTTGTCACTGCAATACCAGAAATATGTTTTAAAAGGAAACTAATTTGTATGTATAAATGACATTAACAAAAAAAAGCTTTAAAACATCCTCCTTGAACATTTGTGAAAGAACACCATTCACTTTTTAAAATGGACTTGTAGTTCACATGCAGTAAAGGACACAGATATCAAATGGTCATTTTGATGCATTTAGCAATTGTGTACACCCAAAACAAGAGTAAGGACTTTTTGTTTACCCTTCTGCAACTTTCTAGTTAATCTCCTTACTGAGTCCACACATTCTCATTTCTATCATGAAAGAATACTTGTGCCAGTTCTTTGACTTCATAAAAATGGTGTCTGAGAATATGTATTCATTCGTGTCTGGTTTCTTTCACACAACATAATGTTGAGATTCTTCCATGTTGCTACATATGTGAATAGTCTGTTCCTTCTTATCACTGACTAGTATCCCACTGAATGAATATGCTACAAGTTGTTTATACCTTTCCCCTGAAGATAGACATTTGGATTGCTTCTAGTTTATATATAAAGCTGCTAACAACATTCTTAAGCCATTTTTGTAAACATCTTCATATCTTTTGAGGGAAGACCTAAATACAGAGTTTCTGTGTCATTGGGTGCTGATATGCTTATTAGCTTTATAAGAAACTGCCAAACATGTATCTTAAATTGTTGTAATAATTTACTTTCCCATCAGCAATGTATTAAGGCTTCAGTTGCTCCACCTGCTTACCAACATTTTTTATTGCCTGCCTTTTAAAATTTAGCGTTCGAATATACAGTGGAATCTAATTCTGTTTCAGTTTTCATTTGCTTGATGACTGATGGTCTTAAACATCTTTTCACTTGCCTATTGGTCAGATGCACATCCTGTATTGTAAAGTCCATTCAGACATTTGCACTTTTTTGTTATTTTTCCTTTTTATTGATTTGTAGCAGTTTCAAAAACATACATTGTGAAAGCGAGTGCCTTGTCAGATGTATATATTGTAAATATATGGTCCAGGTCTGTAGCTAGCATTTTCATTTTCTTAATTGGGTACTTTGATGAAATATGATCCACTAAAGAAAAAACTATTTATTGTTAATGTTTTATGTATCTTAAGAAATCGTAAAGGTATTTCAAGAAACTTTATGACTCCAGATTTTACCAGTAAGTCAATAATGATTCCTCAATTTTTGTGTAAGATGTAAGGGAGTGGTTGATGTTCATTATTTTCTTAGGAATATTCAGCTTTTCCAGCAACATTAATTAGAAGGTTATCCTTTCGTCACAAGGAGGATCTGGAGCTTTGCCAGCAATCAGTTGGCAAAGTCTGTCCATGCTCTCTGTTTTGTTCCATTGATATGTTAACCTATACTTGTATTAGAACAACAGTATCTTCATTACTATAGCTTCATACAGTCTTGAAATGAGGTAGTAAAACTCTTCCAACCTTTTTCTCTTTCAAGAATGCTTTGGGTAGATCCAATTGTTGGCATTTGATATTAAATTTTAAAACCAGCCTGTCATGTTTTTTTAAAATCCTGCTGTAATTTTGATTGGGATTTAGTTCAACCAGTTGCTGGTTTGCGTGAGAATAGACATTGATCTTATCAATCTGTATCATGGTATATTTCTCCATTTATTTATATCATTTTTGGTTTCTCCTAACAGTAGTTTGTAGTTTTCCCAATAGAGATCTCACTCAGTTTATCTCTGGGTATTTGTTACTTTGATGTGGAAATGGTATTTTTAAAATTTTATTTTCCAATTGTTCACTAATAAGAAATAGAACTATGATTGAATTTTCTTTATTTATTTTATATCCTTTGGACTTGCTAAATTCACTAATTTTAGTTTTTTCTGTTAAATTCTTTGTTTTCTATATACACAATGATGTCATTTAGAAATAATTTTAAAAATATTTTTTTCATTTCTACTCTATATGCTTTTTATTTCTTTGTCTTATTTTTTTTTAGTGTCTGGTACTGTAGTACAATGTTTAATAGAAGTGTGAGAAAGACATCGTTGTCTTATTTGTTATTTTTAGGGGCGAAGCCTGAAGGCTTTCACTATTAAGTATGTTTTCACTATTAAGTAGAGGTTTATTTTTTTTTATTAGTGTTTTTGTCAGATTGAAGGTTTCCTTTTATTTCTAGTTTGTTAAAAAGCCTTTATCATCTCAATTATTATAATAATGTTATTTTCTTCCTCCTTTTATCTGTTAATATTATAATTTACATTGATTGATTTTCTAAAGTTAACTTAACCTTGTATTCCTGAGATAAACTCTAATTTTTATAATGTATTTTTTTTGTATATTGCTAGGCGCTATTTACTAATAATCCCTTAAGCATTTTGCGTTTATGATCATGAGTGATAATTGTCTACTTTTATTTTCTTTGTCAGGGTTTGATATCAGGGTTATGTTAATCATAAATCAAGTTGGGTTGTCTTCCTTCTTTCAGTTTGACAAAATTGTCTAAGATTGGTATTATTTCTTTACTAGTGTTGGGTAGAATTCATGAATGAAAGCATGTAGATCCAGAGTTTTTGTGGGATGGTTTTTGGTTATGAGCTCAATGTTGACTAGATATGTACCTGTTTGATTTTCAGTATCTCTTCATGAGAGTTACATTTGTAAGTTTTATGTTTCAAGGAATTTCTACATTCTGAATTTATTAGCATAATGTTATTCATAGTATTACCTTGTTTTTTTAGGATATGTTCTGATGCTCTTTCATTCTTGAATTAAGTCATTTGCATTTTCTGTTTCTTGATCCATTGTGGTAGGAATTTATCAGTTTTATCAATTTTATCCATTTTATCAATTTTTCATCTTTTGAAAGATTTAACTTCTGATTTTATCTAACTTATTTATTTTTTGTTTTTCCTTTACTGATTAATTTTCTTTCTTGTTTTTATTATTACCTTTTAAAGTTTATTTGTGTTTTAAACTTAGTCTTCTCAAATTTATTTTAAAAACTAGAGATATTTTTATGGGCCAAATCATGGTAAATCTTAGTGAATGTTCCATGAGCATATGAAAAAACAAATTGTATTCTGTGCTTGATGACTGTTGTGTTCTATGAGAATTCATTAATTCAAATTGGTGATAATATTTTTTAATATTTCATATTTTTGCTGAATTTTGTTTGCTTTTTCCTACGTATATTTATCCACTTTTTGTTTTTTGTATTCTTATTTTTATGATCAACTTATTCTTGCTCACTTAACAAATTCATTAGTTTTCTGTTGGCTTGTAAATATTACCAGGAATTTATGTTTAAAAGAATACACAATCATTAGCTTATAGTTTCTTTGTGTCAAGAGTCCAAGTCTGTGTTACCTGGGTCCTATACTCAGATCTTACCTGGTTGAATTTCAGGTGTTGGTAGGGGCTGCAATTCATTCAAGGTTTAGGGTCCTCTTTCAAGATCATTCTAGTTTTTGACAGAACTATTTTCTCACGCTCATAAGATTGATGTCCTTGCTCAGTTCCTAGAGGCTGCCAGCAAAGCCTAGCCATGTGGTGTTCTTACAGCATAACAGTTTACGTCTTCAAAACCAGCAAGAGGAGTGTCATTAGTCTCCCGTGGCAGAGTCTCATGTAGTGTAGCATAGTTGAGTGAGTTCCACATCAACTTTTCCTGTTGTGTAACCAATGGTATTCACTGGTCAGACCTACACCCAAGGGGATGACATTATTGAAAGTGAGCATACCCAGGGAAAGGAATCTTAGGAACCTTCTCATAATTTGTCTACCACAAGGAGGAAATCAAAATCGATCAATGAATTGCTGTGCTGTGTATTAAAAGTATCCAAATGCATAAGACTACTGTAATAAATCTGTAATTAACTGGTGCCTCCTTGCAGTGAATGGCTTGGAGATAGAGGCATGTCACTAGGAACTGGGCCATAGTTGAAGATTTGCTTGATAATGAACAGAGAGATTTTAATTACTTAAGGAATATCCCAGAGTAGAAGCTTGCATAAGAGAACTTGGGTACTTGTGGGAAGGGGATTTAAAAAAAATAATTATCTGCCAAAATAATTGGATGGGATGAAGGAATTTTGGAGAGCAGAAAAAGTGAAACTGTATTTTTTAAATGAAATGTGTTGCAATGCAATTTGAGCATATCTAGTAATCCCCAAATCTTAGTAAAGGCCGTAAAGTTTTTGGAAAGAAATTAGTATTTTAAGGTTTCTTGTGGAAATCAGTGAAGGGGCTGGATTCCACGTCTTTAGTTAGTGTGACAGTAAAACAGAATCACTCTGGAAAATGAGAAGACCACCACCTCTCTCTGACACTGGAAATTGCTGTTTGGTGAGCATACACCTTGTCGGTAATAAATTTTGTGATGAAAAAGTGAGAACAACCTTAACTCCTTTTCTTTTTCTTAGCCCTCTCCTAGCTGTATTAGGTCAGCTTAATGACTCTTACGCTATATTTTTGGAAATAATTTGGTTGTTCCTTGAACTTATTAAAAGTTTAATTATAGGAACAACTTGTGAAAGTAGTTTCAAAAATGTGGATTTTATATGTCAAAAAACTACTACTTAGCTAATTTTATAGTTCAGAAAAGTATATATAATAAAAAAAAACACTCATCCATATTTTCCACCCGTGGAAATCTTAGCCTCTTTGTTTTTCATTTCTTTACTTCTTTTTTGTTCCTCTTCCTCCTCCTCCTCCTTTCTCCCTATCTCTCTCCATTTATTATTCTACTGATTTTATTAAAATCATATTTGGACAGTGTAAGGACTAAAATGTTCAACAATTATTAAATGATTAGAAAATCACAATAAGAACAAAAAAATGACAATAAAATAAAATGTAAACCCTACCTACTACTATAATCACTAGGTAACTATCATTTCATATTTTTACATGTAGAAAGGTAAATGGAATGATAGATGTGAAAAAAGAGGTCATATAATTACTGCTATTTTTCATTAAGGAGTATTAAATTTTATTTTCAAATTTAGTAGAAACAATACCCAACTTAAAATTGAATAAATAAATAAATGAACTTCAAATAAATATTTCTTCATTACAAGAACTATTTCATAAATGAACCTTTAGATTAAAAAAAAGAGATTATAAAATGAATTAAGTGGTTAGATCCATATTCTTTATTCTTTATTTCCCTGTCATGCACAGTAAGGACATGGGCATTCACAGGGCTGGTCACAACAACTGTCTGTTTTAGTTTTTGTTCCAAATAACTGAGTGACATTTTCAGCATAGTTAATATCCTTGGTTTATATTTGTTTTCTCTTAGACATTTGTAAATGCTGTTCTCTTACCTTTTAGCACTGAATCTTGCCACAGAAGTGTCGACAACCAGCCTGTCTGATATTTCTCTGTTCTGGGTTAGCCATTTGTTTTCCTTTCTGGATGCTTAAAGAATTCTTTCTTTATCTTTGGGGTATTAGTAGCTATTTCTAACTGAGGTTCTGCATCAACTTTATGACAGGTTATTTTAATCTGTAGTTTTCTGTCCTTTAAAGAAATCTTTTTCTTATATACTTCCATCTCCTTTGCTGGTAGTTTCATACCCAATAATGGTGTTATAATTTGTAAACCCTTTCACTTTTTCATTTGTATTCATTTTGCTTATCTTAAACCCTCCTTTCATATCAAATTCAGTTTTTAATTTGGCTTCTATTTGGCTCCTTCCTATTTTTAATTAATTTATTCATTCTGTAGTAATGATGCCAATTTGCCCTTCAGTGTGTTTGTTTGGCAGAGGGGTCTGCAATCTGATTTTCGTCTCATACTGTGAATTATTTTACTGTTTTTTGCTGTTGTTTTGGATCCATGTTCTTACTAATTTGTCCTCTACTGTGAAAACAAAAATAAGTATGAGGAATTTCATTCTTTTCCTTGAAATGTTAATTTTTTTCTGAATTAGATTGCTTGCTTTCCTATTATGGCCTCCTTCCCCTTTCCTTTTATTTCTCCTTCCCTCCCACCCCTGCTTCTTTCCTTCCTTCTCTCCTTCCTGTGATGTGTATTTACATTACTGCCATGTTGTTTGTTCCACCTTGGTTATTCTTAGATTATTCTGCCTATACATTCTTTTGCTCTTTTATAGAGGGAATGAATTTTGAGTTTCCTCCTCTAATATCTGACACAAGATTGTTTTCTCCTCCAAGCCACAGATGGGGGTTGGGGTTAGAATATGTAGCCCTAGAGGCTTTAGTTGATTCATCATTTAGTTGATTGAGTCATTCCCTTTGTTACCTTCCTTATGTTCCACTTCAGATTCAATTACACCTCAGTACAAAAAGGAAAAACAAAATGAATGTCCATTCAGTTGCTTCATTCCAGATTTGGAGAAGTGAGTCGTCATGGGATTTTGTTAAGTCATCAGTAAAGTTTCTGGAAGGTGAGATCAGAGCTAGGTATCAAGTGGTTTGTCCCCTGTCATCACGATTATCTGCTAAAGAATCTTCAGTTGTTTTTTGTTCTTATTCTTTTTTCCTTTAGGTTGTCCAAGCTTATTTTGTTAGGTTATGCCCATTCCCTTGTTAAGTTTTGTTGTTTTGGGGCTCTTTACTGTTTTTTGAGTGGGTGGTAGCTCAAGTCTGTTTCTGTGTTACATGGTGTCTTACTTTGGGTTCCCAGAAGAAGAACTTGAGACAAGGATTTGAGTGTAGGTAGTTTATTGGAGAGGTAACAGAGAATTATGATAGAATACTCACATCTGCATTATAGCCCAGGAGGAGAGAGAGAAAAAATAGAGAAGAGTCATCAAAGAAACTACACAAGAAAAGCTTTCAGAGTAGAAGGGAACTGTAAGTCTTTAAAATGGAAAGGGTTCATCTGATAAATGTGGAAAGCTACATTTACTCACATTTAAGTGATAGCATGAATGGTGAGAATATCCTAAAATTATTAAGTTGAGAAATACCAAAACAAGAAGGATATGTACAAAGTAAAAGAAAGTAGGCAGGCATAAGTAGCATGGAATGATGAAAGCTGATGAAGCAATGTCTTTATAGACATATGTAATCTATTATATGTTTATATATAACCTAGAATTCTATGCATATACAAAAGATCACCCAATTAGAAACACTTAAGATATTCAAGACTCAACATCTACCATATTTGCCATATGTATCTTTTCCTAGGATTTTCTTCAAATAGTCTAGCAAAATGAGGAAGAAAACCGAGAAAACAAAGCTCATGAGACCCGGGAATGTATATATAGGTATAAGCCAGGAGAACAGAGAAGTTCTAGGTTAATAGTTTTTGACCAAATTTAATCTTAGATCATAGCACTTGGGAATATATGAATTTGAGGGAAAAGACCATAATGTAATATATGATATTTTCATCAATAGATATATGAGAAATTAAAGCTATAAAGAAGCTTTTTGTTGTTTTCTTTTTCAGTCAAGAAGACAGGAAGGGCAATTTAGATTGTTGAGTAAAAATCAAATTTTGTATAAGAAAATCAAGATAAATATGAAGTAAACAAATACATGTAATGATAAAGGAGTATAAGAAAAGTTCTTCTGTTTGACCTAGGAATATTCTCTTTAGCATGACAGGGGGAATCATAATATTGGGCCAGTAAAGCAAAACATTCTCTATGTGGCAAAGGCTTGAAGGAAGTTAAGATATTCATATCTTATTAGTTTTCAACTCTATTAAGAAATCTGTACCAAAGATCAGGCAAAATGGTGAATATAGAATATAATGTTAAAAATATAAAGACAGATATTTGAGAAAAGGTAGATGGTGAGAAGTAGAAGGAAAAGATGGGATAGAAGGCAAATATGATAACGTTTCCATCTTACTTTGACAACTCTTATATTGACTTAGGTTGGTGGCACAAGAAATAAAACTGTAATACTATTATTCAAAGTTAAAATAAAAACAAAAGCAATGATATAAGTAGTGGAATTGGGAGTGTAATTGCTTTTTATTATACATTTTCATGTATTCTTTAAGTCTTATCATATGCCTATATTAACCCAATAAATACATTAATTTATGTACAATATGAAGAAGCAATTGCTTGCTTTTTGTGTTACTTCATCTCTTATGTGACACTTTATTTGAAAGCAGTATTTTTCTAGGCATAATTATTTCTGAATTGAAGGAAGATGGGTCCATTTAATTGCTCAGAATTTTTAATCTATTTCATTATCAAAAAATAAAATCAATAAAAGATGATAGCTAAAAAAACCCCAGCATGTTTAAACTCTAAAACTTATTTTGAAAGAAAAGACTATTGTAGAACAAGGGAAAATGGCTGAATACATTTACAAGTGTGAATTTCCAGGTTGTCAAGAAATCTTTTACCTATTAGGTGGTTTACTGAAAAATATTTAAGTTATTTCGAAGAATAGGAAAATTTTAGCAATTACTTTAATAATAGGTGGATTTCACTTTCTTTGTTGGTGTTCTATCTATGATCTCTTTTCAAAAGTACTGTTTAGACTATTTCCTATTAAAAAATAGATTATTTGAAAAATTTTCACCTCCTTATATGTGTTTGCAAAGTCAATTGTAGTTGTACTGTGACAGAGCCATTTATATATCTATTATAAAATTTATAATCTTATTCATATAATGATATCAAATGCACTCAACATTCAGGCACAAATATTTTAAGGATGTACTGTGGAAAACTCTGCAGGAATCTTACCTGCTGTGTTTCACTTACGTACTCTTTCATTAGGTACTGTGTGACATTCTTTGAGCTCTACAGCTTAACAGAGATATGGGAAAACTGGAGAGTCAATGAAAAGGATTAAAAGATTGACAAGATAATGGTTAGATATAGAATTTGGGATTTAGTTTGGCGAAAATTGTTTTTTGAGAAATAACTACTCGCTTGTGCTCTCTTAACAGGTTGACCTTGTGTAAATCTCGTGAAGGGGAAGGGTTGGTTTCTCTATCCTTACAATTAAGTGACTATTTTAGAATATCTTTAAAATCTCTTCCACATCTAAATTGTATAATTCTAGGAAAGAGAGCACAGAAGAGGTATTATCTTAAAATAGCTTAAATTGAAGCAGAAGGAACTTAACTAGGTTACATATTGCAAAGGAAAAAAAAATGTTACGTTCTCCTGAATCTCTTCCTTTAACAATAGGAAGCTAATTTGTGTTTGAAAAAAATTTCTGCTTATGTGTTGGGAGAGAATGGAGTAAATCCAATTTTTTAAATTACACTTAATCTTATAAATTTAAGTTTTGAAAAGAACAAAGCCAACCATACCCTTTAGTCATGGTGCCATTTGCCCTATAACTAGTAAAGATCCAGAGACCTGCTCATGTCCCTACATAATCTTCATAGACCACGTCATCTTTGCAGGATCTTTGCACCTGATATTGCCTCAGACTAGAGCACTTCTCCATCTCATGTTAAGCCTGTTCATCCTAAAGATTTCAGTCTGAGCATCATTCCCCCACCATGGACAATCCTTACTAACTCTCCTTACACCAAATTGTCCTGTTATGAACTCTTTTAGCACTAATATGCCTCCCCTACATGGCACATGTCAGAGTTGGGTACATACATGGATATGTTCTGTCTCCTGTTCTGTAACTCCATAAGGCAGGGACCAGTTAGGGTTTGATCAGGGTTACATTCTCAGTGTTGTGTCACAGGCCTGGCCACAAAGAAGGGACAAAAACATATAAGTTGAATGAAGCCCCTGGCTCTCTTTTAATGTCATCATTTTGTAGATATCTAATGTTAAGGATTGATAAAGTTTTTCATAAACTTTTAATTTCTTCCTTCACTTTACTCTCACATGGGAAGTAATCCTTATTAATAGTCAGGAAATAAATTGTTAGAATGATGAGATAGTTAAAGGACAATGCCATGGAATTAAAAAAAAAAAGCCAAAGGTTAACAACACATGGTTCCAGTTCAAAATATGACTTATTAACTTTGTCCTTTTCCCTCTGGTTTGCTTACTTGTAAAGTAGGATTGATAACACTCACTTTGCATGCCAAGCTGGATGGTTTTATGTATGAAAATGAAATATTTCCCAATTTTTTTGTCTTTCTGTTATCTATTAAACTGTGTATATCTTTCTGAATATAGCCAGGAGAAAAAAATATCGGCCAAGTATGAACAGTTATGTATTATTAGAGCTCTTTCATTTATAAGTAATGCAAACAAAATTCAAGTAGCTTAAAAGGAAAGGGGCTATATCAACTCACACAAACTAAAAAGTTCCAAAGAGATTCAGGTATAACTGGAGTCAAAAGTTTTAAATGCCATGAACTCTAAGGCTTTATGTTGCCTTTCTCTGTGTTGACTGTAGTTACAAGTTGAACCACTGCATGTGGTGGACAAGATGGCCATATGCAAATTCATTTCCTGCCCAGTTAGCATCCCCAGGTAAAGCCAAAACAATACCTTTGTAATACCTCTGATGTCTCAGCATTCATTGGCCTGTCTTGCCTTATGTACTATTCTCTGAACCACTCGTTTTTCAGGATTTGCTTATTTAGGCCTGAAACAAACACCCTTTTTGTTGAGCAAGGGGTAGGGTAAGTCTTATCCACACTTAGATTGGATGGTGGTTAAGATACAGGGGGTGGAGGTTTCCAGAAGTGTGTTTTGGGAGAAAGGAATACTAGCAAAGCAAAATATGCATACTACAAAGTTATGTTGGTGTTAGGATTGCCTATAAGCTGTTACCTACTTTTTGCTTCTCAGTATTTTTCAGTAATTCTACAATAATCATGTACTGTGTGGGTAATAATGAAAAATATAAATGGGATACTGCATAGAATAGAATACTTTAAACTCTAGGGAGCTATGGAATGAAAAGGATTATTAAGAATAACTAGAATTCTTTTCCAAATGGTAGAAATAGGATAAGCAAAAACCTCAACCAAAACACCTTTAATTTTTAGAGTGATTGAGCATGTTCATGTGATGATTTTGTTGTTTTAATGTACTCAACATAAGGAAAGAATGTGAGATGTTTTTTTCCAGCATAAATCTGTCATTGTCTCTGAAGGAAGACTTAGTCTATTTGCTGTGAATGCAAGTGAGTAACTGTGGCTCCTTATGATAACTTAGCAACTATTTCTCTACTTACTCTATGGCTTAAGAAAACATTTTCTCATTTTTTTCGTTTTATAATCATGCTCTATTATTTTATGTTTAGGACTGCAGACCTGCAGTAAATTGAACCCATACATGGATCTTAGAGTTGATGGAGTCTAGACAGAAAGCAGGTCTCAACACTATCATTTGCCTTTCTTCAGGGTCCCAAGGAAGTGTTTCATTTCGCCAGTCATGCTGAGAAAAACAATTAAATAATTATCTTCAACTGAAGATTACTGTGATGTTTATTCTTTTCTCTCCCCCTCATCTTTCACATTTTTTAAAGAATTCGTCTTTACAAGGGTTCAGTATTTGATAATTTCTTAGAGCAGGTCACTGAGGAAACAGATTAGGAGACAGATTTGCCTGTGCAAAGTGTGTTGGGATGAGTGTCCTTTGGGGAAATAGCTACAAGGGAGTGATGAAATACGATTATGCAGAGAGAAAGTTTACTATGATGTGGTTAGAACAAACACTATCAGCTGATTTGTGGGGGGAGCTGTGGAGTTGCAGTGACCTTTCAGATTTGTCCCAAATTGAGGCAAGTTAGCTGGGCTTTTGTAGGCAGTGGATAAGGCAGCTCTCTTAGAATGACAGCAATTCTTTAGTAGACAGTAAGTCCTGGCAACTGGGGAAATGAGTACTGTTGTCCTCTAAAAGGAAGCATCTTGGGCTTCCCAACATAAATCCCAACAGCTTCCTATACATACATCTGGTAAGTTGATAGTTTCATTTACAAATTGAAAATAAACCTATTATTTGACCAATCTCAATGATTATAGGCAGAAATCTAATTTAAGGTTTTGCTATTTGTATCAAGCTATCAAAATCAGTTAGTTTGATTTTTTTTTTAAGGATACATTTTGTTAACAATTTTCCCAGTCTCTGTATTCATTCCTGAAGCTTCAGCTTTTCCTCTAGTATTATCCTTCAGCCTGAAGAACTTCCTTAGTTTTTTTCTTATAGTTTAGATTGGCTGGCAACAAATTGTCTCTGCTGTTCCTTGATTGAAAATGTCTTAATTTCTCTTTCACTCCTGAAGGATATTTTGCAGCATATAAAATCTGGTTTGAAAGTGTTGTGTTTTTGTCAGTCAGCACTTTAATAATGTTGTTATACTGACAGTTCTTGGTGGATTTTGATGAGAAATCCATAGTATTCAAATTGTTATTCCTTCTCTGTGTAATGTGTTTAGTTTTGTTCAAAATATTTTTGGATTTTGCAGTTTGATTACTATGTATCTGTATGTATCTGTTTGTGACTTAGAATTTATCCTATTTGGAATTTACTGAGTTCCTAAATTCTATAAATTTATGTATCCTATCAAATTTAGAATCTTTTCAAATGTTATTTCTTCCAATAGATTTCTGTCCTAGTCTCTTTATCCTCTCCTTTTGGGAATCCAATACCCAGACTTTTTTCTATGGTTTCACAGGTGCCTAAGTCTTATTCAATTTTTTATATTTCTTTTTCTCTGTTCTTGAGTTTGAGTAACTTTTACTGATCTAAAAGTTTATTGACACTTTCCTTTGTTTTATATATATATATATTCTATTATGAGACCATCCAGTGAACTTTTTAAGATATTGTACCTTTCAGTTTTAAAATTTCATTTAGTTATCTTTTTAATATTTTTGTTTCTGTACTGATATTTTCTATCTCTATATTCATTCTAGATGCACTTGTTACAAAAGTTATAACAAATAGTAATAGTTAAAATAACTGCTGTAAAGCCTTGCCTTGATAATTCCTTCAGAATTCTGGGTCACCTAGAGCTTGGCATCTTTTGACTGTCTTTTCTCTTAAAAATGGGTCACATATCTTAGGTCTTTCCCTTCCAGTTGATTACTAATGTTGTGTAGATTGTGGTTGTATTATAATCTTAGGGATGTGGGTGGTTTTGTTTTATGGAGCGAATCAGGCTGGTTATGTCCTGTCTGTTAAGATCCATCTTGTGTTTTGTGAGTGGTAGTTTAAATTTCAGTTCACTTCTTTTAGCCTTTGCTGTGCTGTTTTGGCTATGTTTTATGCATATATATTTCAGAGGTAAAGCGAAGCATCATTTAATCTTAGCTTACTGCTTTATTCTCAATAAGTTACACTCATGAGTTGCAATTTTCCTTATCATCAAGCAATATTCATAATACCAATTAAAAACTGACACATTCCAACTAAGGATTTCAGATAGATCAATCATGTGAATTCTATATCAGGAAAACATTGCCTCTTCTAAATCTATCAAACAGGATGATTTTTAATATTTTTTGAAAGCTTTTTCAATAACTTGTTTAAAAATCTACTTTTTAAGAGAGATGATAAATTAATTCCATTTCTAGCAATGACTAGAATGTTTCAGAACAGCTTTTCTGCTGAGAACAACTAAATAAGCTAAGAAAAGTATTTAGGAAAATACCTGTTTTAAGGCATTAAAAAAAACTACTAAATGCATTGAGAACTTAAAGAACTAAAAGCCAGAAAGTGAGGAACACCAAGAGAGATTATTTTAGTTTATAGAGCAACTTTTTCCCATTTAAATGAATGAAAATGTTAAAAAAGGGTTGAGATGATAAGACATTGAATCAAGTATTGGCACTGTCTGAAGTTGAGGAAAATGTGAAGTTAAAGGCTCTAGTATGTTTACCAGATATATTTGCCACAAGCTTTTAGTTGATGTCTAAATATGTCACACTGTACATGTAGTAGTGAAAGGGAACTAGACCAGCTTTCATAATTCCTGATGCCCTGTTTTAAATCATTTAAATTCCTGATTGTATTATGGTGATGCACTCAGCTACTTGACAGTAACAGAAATAATTCCTCTTAGAGAAAGATGACATTAGCCAAAGCTTCAAATGATATAATTCTTTCATTAATATATAATATTAGTAAACAATAAAAAATTATTAGGCAGAGAAAGTCAAAAAATGGACAAAAAAAAAAGAAATAACAGACAACTGAGAATGACCAAGAGAATAACTAAATATTAGAGTTATACCACAATACTTTCAAATAACCTTAATTAATATGTTCAGAAATTAAGTGACAAGATGAGGAAGTTTATCAAAGAATGGGAAAATAAATGGAAAATGGAAATTTTACACTAAAAATAATAAAACTAAGGTAAGATCTAATAGTTGTGATATTACTAAACTGAGTGGCTTAGTTTATCATCAGATTTGATACAGCTGAAGAAGGAATAAATGAGTTGGAAGACAGGTCAAAAGAAAATACCCAAACTGAAACAAGGAGCTCCAAAAGATGGAGACAATAAAACATAACGAAAGAATTCAAGTCAGAGATTAAAGAAGTTGAATAAAATCCAAGCATCACAGGTACCAAGAAAAAGCCATGTCATAGTAAAGTTGCTAAAAAAAAGGTACATAATAAATCTTAAAACCAATTATCTATAGATTCAGCTATATCTCAAAAATCTCAGCATATTTTTGAAGAAATTCATTAACTGTTTCTAAAGTTGAAATGAAATTATGAAGGAATTTTTTAAAGAAGCAGAGCATTGAAAAACATTGACTACCTACTTTTAAGAACCACTATGAAGCCACATTCATTAAGACTGTAGTATTGGCATAAGGAATGACAAATAGATCAGTAGAACCAAATGGAGAGTCCAGATATATATATGTTATAGTCAGCTTATTTTCAAGCAAGGTGCTAAATTAAATCCATTCAGGAAGAATGGATTTCAGAAAGAAAAAAAGTCTTTCTGAACAAATAATGCTGGATGAATTCCATATATCACTCCACATACCAAGATTAAATTAATGCAAGATAGATCAAAGGCCTAAATATAAAATCTACAACTGTAAGTCTTCTAGAATAAAACATAAGGAGATATCTGTCATCTAAATCTTTGAGTAGACCTAAATTAATATGTTCAGAAATTAAGTGACAATATGAGGAAGTTTAGCAAAGAATGGGAAAATAAATAGAAAATGGAAATTCTACACTAAAAATAATAAAATGAAGTTAAGATCTAGTAATTGTGATCTTACTAAATTGAGTGGCTGAGTTTATCATCAGATTTAGATTTTCACCCACTAGAATGGATAAAAATGAAAGTGACAATGATAATTGTTAACAAGGATGTGCAGCAAACATAATTCTCATTAATGCTGCTGGGAGTGGAAAAATATACAAATACTTTGAATTAACTGTTTGACAGTTTCTTATAAAGTTAAACATGCGTTCTATTCCAAACCCAGGAAATTCATTCTAGGTATTACCCAAGATAAATTTTTTAAAAAGTATGTCCACAAATTTGTAAAAATATTCTTCACAGCCTCATCAAACACAGCACCTAATTTGAAACAACTCAAATGCTCAACAGAATGAAATAAACAACTTGTGGTATATTCATACAGTGCAATACTGCTTGACAGTAAAAGGAAATTAGAGTATGACTACATGCTGTATTGATGAATCTTATAAACACAATGTTGAACACAATGTTGAGCAAAAGAAAGCAAACATAAATGACTATATGCTGTCGAATTTCACTTATTTGACATCCAGGAAGGAAACTGTAGTGATAGAAATTGGGGCAGTATTACGGAGCATGGAATTGAATGGAAAAAATCAAGAAAATAACTTTCTGGGTTGATAGAAATATTATGTGGTGAATTTTGCTTTGGATATAGTTTTATAAGTAATAAATTGGTCAAAATCCCTTAAACTGAACACTTATGATCTGTGCATTTTATTGCATGTATATTTATATAAAAAAGGAAGCCAATGAGATGTCACTATGTATAATAAAGGCTGAAATTAAAAACAAAACACATATGATGATCCTAAGTATTGAGGGGGTTATGGACCCATGGAAACATCCAGGCAGTGCTTGTATTAAGGTAGATTGACACACTCAGTTTGGAAACCAAAGATGAAGATCCATGAACATTTGCTACAGCATTTCAATTCCTAGATATATTCCAAAAAGAAATGAGTAGAGAAGCCTGATCTAGGCTGTTTATAACAGTATTATTTTAATAGCAAAACTTGTGATGTATTCATATATTACTACAGCATTTAACACCATGGAAAAAACCTCATAACCATGTTTTGTAAAAGAAACCCAAAAAGAATCCATACCATGTGAGTTCATTTATATAAGCTTCAAAAAGAATTGTAAATTTCTCTGTGCATGTTTCTGTTTGTGTGTTTTATTTCAATTCCAGAAAGTACATTATAAAAGGAAAAAGAGGCTATGCTCTAGGATGCGTTTGGGGTAAAAAGGAAAAGGAGGCACAGGTTAAGAAGCAAGGGCTTTACACTTAGTCTCCATTCACGTTATCAGAAAAACATAGTATAACTATTATAACTTTGTTCAATTTTTTTCTTCATTGATTTTTACTGTATTCATCCCAGAATAAAGTCACAAATCTTCAGCCCATTGAAGTATTTTTGTTCTTCTGTATGCGCTCTGCATTACACCTTTTACAGTTCACCAGTGTCATATTACCTTATTATCTTGCTGAATATTTTATGCATAGGCACTTCTTACTGTATTTGCTTTTACAACTTTGCAGGTTTTCTGTTGACTTTCAAATGCTGGCTTTTTTGTGAGGCTAATACCTTTTTGCAAGTCTGTTAGACCCCTTTCAGCTTTTAAAATACACCCTGACCTTATTGCACTGTTAAAATAGTGATTAACATACGTTTTTGAAATTAGGACATATATAGGCTCTAAAGGAAGTCAGAATTTAAGTAGATTATTAATATGTTTCCTTTATGCATATTATTTAGTCATTAAAAAACACAATAGCCTCAAATTATTGCTCAAATCCAACTTTGTTCTACTGTGCCATCTAGTAATTTAAGCGATTAGGGAGATGGGTTAGCTGTCTACATGATTGCAAGCATTATTCCTCTAAAACTCCAGTATTTCAATGATGGCCGTAATATAGGATTCTGAAATATCAGGGTTTTTCCTTATATAAATTCTTTCATGTATATATATTTTGTTTAGGGATAATAATTTCGTTCTTAAAATGTGCCTTGACAGACAAATGCAAATGCAGTTGGCAAACAAATGTAGTATTTGTTTATAGAACACAGAGCAGCTATAATTTAATTAGTACCTACTGTAATATGACACCACAAAGATAATTTTCTTAAAGTATTTTATATTGAATGTAATTTTCAGTGCAAATCTCTATAATATATAATCTCCATATTCTATTTTTTTTTTTTTTTGTAGATGAGGAAACTAAGTCTTAGGGACGTAAAAATGACTTGAGCAAAACACACATGACTGTAGTGATTCCCACTGCCACTATTCGTGGTTGACAGTGACCTGCTCAAGGGCTTGGCTGCTCTAGGCCCCACCTGTTCATTCATACAGACTAAGGTCATCAGTGGCTTGGAGTAGTGTTGGAAAGCGCTTACCTGATAAGTGGTAGAGGTATTTGTTAATAAAATAAAAAATATGAAATAAATATTAACATATACCCTGGCTCATGAAAGAGGTAATGTCAATAGAGACATAGATTTTCTGGAGTATTGTAACTTTATTCCTACATAAAACTATAGATCTCAAATGTTGCTAAGTCATTCCTAGCCCCAATCTTAATGATCAAGTATAGGAAAGCATATCTTCCCTTCTTCAGTGTCCCACTCTATCTCCAACCCTCCACTCTTCCCTTTCAATGTGCCTGGTACTCTGCATTCCTTTCAGAGCTTATGGATTCTGCTTACTGTTCAAGATCCTTCCTCCTCACATATCACAATACCTGTTGAGTATCACATATCTTCAAGATTTTGATGTCTGATAAATATATCATAATCAAGTTAATTATGTTCTGATCATTTGTAAGAATACATTGCATTTGTGACTGTCCTCTTGCAAGTAACAGTAACATCTCAAGTTGGCTTAAGCAAAAAGTGAATTTATTACTCAACAAATTGAATTAGGTAGCATTTCACTCTTGGACTTAAATGATAGCATTTGAGATTCGTGTTTCTGAATCTCCTAACTCTGCTGTCTGTGCTGACTATATTCTTAGACACTCTGCCTTTTTGGAGCAAATATACTTACAGCTCTAGGCTTACCAGCAGCTGGGCATGCTCAGTGCAAATACAATGCATTTTTTTCTATGAGTTGTAGGGGAAGAGCTGGGGTTCTTGATTCCACATGCTTTCTTGGTCAGATATTGACTGCTAGAACAGATCATCACCTTATAGTGACACGGTCTTCTCCTTGGATGAATGCTTGGGAGAGAAAAAACATAAAACGAACACAGTGTATTTTCAAACAAACCTTAAGGCAGTTGTATCAAGATATATGTTACTATAGGATTAGGAAGCATTTGTATTTGCATTTTAGCAGTGTGAATACAAGAGAATTGACATTCAAGGATTGGAATTTACTGATATAAGCGCTAATGCAAATGCTCCTTTGAGTAGAACTTCAGAGAGGGGGAACAACTTCTCCGTATAAGTGGAGCAGCATGCAGCAATGAATTAATTGTTCTTAGTAAGATTTCAACTCAGTTATGATTCCCTCATCCACATCACAACCCTGTTTTCTTGTCAGCAGCTTTCCTGTGCTGATTTAAGAAATATTCTAAGAATTACTGTTTGTTTTGATTTGCTAGTAGCCATATGCTCTCCTTACACTCAACAATATACTCCTCCTTTGAGGGGGATATATTCTGTTCTGGCTTGGGGTGAGCACCTGTTGTGCATTTTCAAATTCACATCTTCACTCTTCAATTATTGAAAATATGAAAGTTCCAAGGTTTGTGTGGCCAATCGTGAAACATTATGGTACACGATGAAAGATGACTAGTTTATTTAAATAGCATGAGTGAAATGTCTCCCATAACTTTCAGACCATTAGAGATATTTTTCAGTGGTATACCCTAATGACTGCTAATGTCAACACGTAACTGCTGGAAATTTGATTGGGGATACTCTGTGCAGTCTAGAGTTGACTTGAATTTTGCATCCAAAATATCCTCTTCCCATCCATTTACTTAAGGTTAAAGTAGTCAATGTGTGTGTGTGTGTAGAAAATGGAGGCATTATCCCTAGAGTTTAATACAAAACATGGAAAATACAAGATGCTCTACTGTTAAGCAGATGCCTTCTTTATTGAAAGTCGGTCATCCAGAGCTCAAGCTGCTTAGAGAAGACTGATGAAATACAATAGTTACAATTAAAGGCCAAGTGCCCAGTTAATCTTTCAAAGAACATATGAGTAAGTAAAGTCCTTTGGTAGCCACATGGTGCTGTGCGTGAATGCCTGCTAAGGTTGAACATGTCTAATTTATATATGACTGCAGGATCTACATGATTCAGTGGGAAGGAAACAGGATATGGTTTGTACAAATGAATGCAAAATCATTATGGAAGTTTTTCAGGTTAAAAAGATTTTAAGGACACTTTTTTTTACATTTATTTATTTATTTTTATTTTGCTATTATTAATATACAATTACATGAGCAACATTATGGTTACTAGACTCCCCCTGTTATCAACTCCCCATCACATACCCCATTGCAGTCATTGCCCATCAGCGCAGAAGGATGTTATAGAATCACTACTTTTCTTCTCTGTGTTATACTGCCTTCCCGTATCCCCCCACCCCACCCCCACACCTGCTACATTATGTGTGCTAATTGTAATAGCCCTGTTTCCCCCTTATCCCTCCCTTCCCACCCATCTTCCCCAGTCCCTTTCCCTTTGATAACTGTTAGTCCGTTCTTGGGTTCTGTGAGTCTACTGCTGTTTTGTTCCTTCAGGTTTTTTCTTTGTTCTTATACTCCACATATGAGTGAAATCATTTGATACTTGTCTTTTTCAGCTTGTCTTATTTCACTGAGCATAATACCCTCTAGCTCCATCCATGTTGATGCAAATGGTAGGATTTGTTTTCTTCTTATGGCTGAATAATATTCCATTGTGTATATGTACCACATCTTCTTTATCCATTCATCTACTGATGGACACTTAGGTTGCTTCCATTTATTGGCTATTGTAAATAAGGTTTCTGTTGAGAAGTCTCATGATAGTCTGATGAATTTTCCTTTGTACGTGATATTTTTTCTCTCTCTAGCTACCTTTAATACTCTGTCCTTATCTTTGATCTTTACCATTTTAATTATTATGTGTCTTGGTGTTGTCTTCCTTAGGTCCCTTGTGTTGGGAGATCTGTGGGCTTCCGTTGACTGCGAGACTATTTCCTTCCCCAGTGTGGGAACGTTTCCAGCAATTATTTCTTCAAAGACACTTTCTATCCCTTTTTCTCTCTCTTCTTCCTCTGGTACTCCTATAATGCGAATATTGTTCCGTTTGGATTGGTCACACAGTTCTCTTAGTATTCTTTCATTCCTAGAGCTCCTTTTATCTCTCTCTGCTCAGCTTCTCTGTATTCCTGTTCTCTGATTTCTATTCCATTAACAGTCTCTTGCATCTCATCCAGTCTGCTGTTAAGCCCGTCGATCGCTTGTCTGATTTCTGCATTGTCTTTCCTCACTTCCCTCACTTCCTCCCTCACCTCTTGCACATTTCTCTGTAGATCCATCAGCATGGTTATGACTTTTGTTCTGAATTATTTTTCAGGAAGACTGTGCATTTCCATCCCTTCAGGCTCCCTCTCTGGGGTTGTCTGGTTGATCTTAGTCTGGACCATATTCGTCTGTCTTTTCATGGCTATAGAATTGGTCGCTGGTAGTTGCGATGTATGTCAGGTGGGCTCTTTAAGACTTTAAAAAGAAAAAGAGAAAAAAAAAAGAAGAAAAAACAAAAAACAAAACAAAACAAACAAAACAAAAGAACAACAACAACAAAAAAACGCCCACCAGAGTAGATTCTGTGGGGATGCTGTAGGTGGCGCTGTTGCTCCACTATTCCACAGCCATGGCCACGCTGCTCTCAGGGCCCTTTATAACTCCGCCTGGTGGAGTGCCGTGTCCTCTCAGGTGTAGTTGCACGCTGTGCACTTTCCTGTGTATTCTGGTCTCTCTTTTAGGAATAGTTGTATTTGCTGTATTTTCATAGATATATATAGTTTTGGTAAGAGATTTCTGCCACCCTGTTCACTCCGCCATCTTCCCGGAAGTTCACCCCCTCTGCCCATTTTTAATTGGCTTATTTACTTTTTGTTTGTTGAGGTGTGTGAGCTCATTATATAATTTGGATGTCAACCCCTTATCAGATACGTCATTTATGAATATATTCTCCCATACTGTAGGAAGTCTTTTTATTCTACTGATGGTATCCCTTGCTGTACAGAAGCTTTTTAGTGTGATATAGTCCCATTCATTCATTTTTGCTTTTGTTTCCCTTGCCTGGGGAGACATGTTCATGAAGAAATTGCTCATGTTTATGTCCAAGAGATTTTTGCCTATATTTTTTTCTAAGAGTTTTATGGTTTCATGACTTACATTTAGGTCTTTGACCCATGTTGAGTTTACTTTTGTGTATGGGGTTAGGCAGTAATCCAGTTTCATTCTCTTACATGTAGCTGTACAGTTTTGCCAACACCAGCTGTTGAAGAGGCTGTCATTTCCCCATTGTATATCCATGGTTCCATTATCATACATGAACCGACCATATATGCTTGGGTCCATGTCTGGCTCTCCACTCCGGTCCACCGGTCTGCAGGTCTGCTCCAGTGCCAGCACCAAACTGTCCCGACCCCTGTAGCCCTGTAGCAGAGCGTGAAGTCAGGGAGCATAATCCCCTCGCTTTATTCTTCTTTCCCAGGATTGCTTTGGCTATTCGGGTTTTTGTGGTTCCATATGAATTTTAGAACTATTTGCTCTAGTTCATTGAAGAATGCTGTTGGTAATTTGATAGGGATTGCATTGAATCTGTAGATTGTTTTGGCAGGATGGCCATTTTGACAATATTCTTCCTAGCCAAGAGCATGGGATGAATTTCCATTTATTAGTGTCCTCTTTAATTTCCCTTATGAGTGTCTTGTAGTTTTCAGGGTATAGGTCTTTCACATCCTTGGTTAGATTTATTCCTAGCTATTTTATTCTTTTTGATGCAATTGTGAATGGAATTGTTTTCCTGATTTCTCATTCTGCTAGTTCATCTTTAGTGTATAGGAATGCAACAGATTTCTGTGTATTAATTTTGTATCCCACAACTTTGTTGAATTCAGATATTAGATCTAATAGTTTTGGAGTGGATTCTTCAGGGTTTATGTACACAATATCATGTCATCTGCAAACAAGGACAATTTGAGTTCTTCCTTGCCGATCTGGATGCCTTTTATTTCTTTGTGTTGTCTGATTGCCGTGGCTAGGACCTCCAGTACTATGTTGAATAAAAGTGAGGAGATTGGGCATCCTTGTCTTGTTCCCGAACTTAAAGGAAAAGCTTTCAGCTTTTCTCTGTTAAGTGTAATGTTGGCTGTGGGTTTGTCATATATGGCCTCTATTATGTTGAGGTTCTTGCGCTCTATACCCATTTTTTTGAGAGTTTTTATCATGAATGGATGGTGACTTTTGTTGAATGCTTTTTCAGCATCAATGGAGATGATCATGTTGTTTTTGTCCTCCTTTTTATTGATGTGGTGGATTTTCGAATGTTATAACATCTTTGCATCACTGGGATGAATCCCACTTGATCATGGTGTATGATCCTCTTGATGTATTTTTGAATTCGGTTTGCTAATATTTTGTTGAGTATTTTTGCATCTACGTTCATCAGGGATATTGGTCTGTAATTTTATTTTTTTGTGGTGTCTTTGCCTGGTTTGGTATTAGAGTGATGTTGGCCTAGTAGAATGAGTTTCCCTCCTCTTCTACTTTTTGGAAAACTTTAATGAGGATGGGTATTAGGTCTTCACTAAATGTTTGATAAAATTCAGCAGTGAAACCATCTGTTCCAGGGATTTTGTTCTCAGGTAGTTTTTTGATGACCAATTCAATTTCTTTGCTGGTAATTGCTCTATTCAGATTTTCTGTTTCTTCCTGGGTCAGCCTTGGAAGGTTGTTTTTTCTAGAAAGTTGTCCACTTCTTCTAGGTTATCCAGTTTGTTAGCATGTAATTTTTCATCGTATTCTCTCATAATTGTTTGTATTTCTGTGATATCCACAGAGATTTTTCCTTTCCCATTTCTGATTCTGTTTATGTGTGTAGACTCTCTTTTTCCGTGATAAGTCTAGCTAGGGGTTTATCTGTTTTGTTTATTTTCTCAAAGAACCAGCTACTGCTTTCATTGATTCTTTCTATTGTTTTATTCTTCTCAATTTTATTTATTTCTGCTTTAATCTTTATTATGTCCCTCCTTCTATTGACTTTGGGCCTCAGTTGTTGTTCCTTTTCTAGTTTCATTAATTGTGAGTTTAGAGTGTTCATTTGGGATTGTTCTTCTTTCCTGACATAGGCCTATATTGTAATATATTTCCCTTGTAAAACAGCTTTCGCTGTGTCCCACAGATTTTGTGTTGTTGAATTATTGTTGTCATTTGTCTCCATATATTACTTGATCTCTGTTTTTATTTGGTCATTGATCCATTGATTATTTAGGAGCATGTTATTAAGCCTCCATGTGTTTCTGGGCTCTTTAATTTCTTTGTGTTATTTATTTCTGATTTCATACCTTTGTGATCTGAGTAGCTGGTTTGAATTTACTAAGGCTCTTTGGCCTAATATATCATCTATTCTTGAAAATGTTCCATGTGCACTTGAGGAGAATGTGTATCCTGTTTCTTTTGGATGGAGTATTCTCTAGAAGTCTGTTAGGTCCGTCTGTTCTATATATTGTTCAGTGCCTTTGTCTCTTTACTTATTTTCTGTCTGGTTGATCTGTCCTTTAGAGTGAGTGGTGTGTTGAAGTCTCCCAAAATGAATGCATTGCATTTATTTCCCCCTTTAATTCTGTTAGTACTTGTTTCACATATGTAGGTGATCCTGTGTTGAGTGCATAGATATTTATAATCATTATGTCCTCTTGTTGGACTGACCCTTTTATCATTATGTAATGTCCTTCTTTGTCTCTTGTTACTTTCTTTGTTTTGAAATCCATTTTGTCTGATACAAGTACTGCAACTCCTGCTTTTTTCTCACTATTAGTTGCATGAAATATCTTTTTCCATCCCTTTACTTTCAGTCTGTGTATGTCTTTGGGTTTGAAGTGAGTCTCTTGTAGGCAGCATATAGATGGGTCTTGTTTTTTTATCCAGTCAATAACTCTATGTCTTTTGATTGGTGCATTCAGTCCATTTACATTTAGGGTGATTATCAATAGGTATGTACTTATTGCCATGGCAGACTTTAGATTTGCGTTTAGCCAAGGTTCAAGGGCAATTCCCTTACTATCTAACAGTCTAATTTAACTTATTTTGTATACTATTACAAACCCAATCTAAAGGTTCTTTTTTTTTCCCTCCTTTTTCTTCCTTCTCCATTATTTGTGTGTTATGAATCATATTCTGTACTCTTTGTCTTCCCTTGAATGACATCTGTTTAGCCTTAGGAATACTTCCATCTATAGGAGTCCCTCCAAAATGCCCTGTAGAGGTGGTTTGTGGGAGGTAAATTCTCTCAGCTTTTGCTTATCTGAAAATTGTTTAATCCATCCTTCAAATTTAAATGATAACCTTTCTGGGTAGAGTATTCTTGGTTCAAGGCCCTTCTGCTTCATTGCATTAAATAAATCATGCCACTCCCTTCTGGCCTGTATGGTTTCTGTTGAGAAGTCTGCTGATAGTGTGATGGGTTTTCCTTTGTATGTGATCTTTTTTCTCTCTCTAGCTGCTTTTAAAAGTCTGTCTTTATCTTTGAACTTTGCCATTTTAATTATTATATGTCTTGATGTCTTCCTTTGGTCCCTTGTGTTGGGAGATCTGTGCACCTCCATGGCCTGAGAGACTATATCTTTCCCCAGATTGCGGAAGTTTTCAGCAATTACTTCCTCAATGACACTTTCTATCCCTTTTTTCTCTTTCTTCTTCTACTGGTACCCCTATAATGCGAATATTGTTCTGTTTGGATAGGTCGCACCATTCTCTCAATATTCTTTCATTCTTAAAGATCCTTTTTTCTTTCTGTGTCTCAGCTTCTTTGGATTCTTCTTCTCTAATTTCTGTTCCATTTACTGTCTCTTCTACTACATCTAATCTGCTTTTAAATCCCTCTATTGTGTGTTTCATTTCTGATATATAATTTCTTAATGATTGAATGTCTGACTTAAATTCATTCCTGAGTTCTTGAATATTTTTCTGTACCTCCATAAGCATGTTTATAATTTTTGTTTTGAACTCTCTTTCTGGAAGATTTGTGAGTTCGGTTTCATTTGACCCTTTTTCTGGGGTTTGTGAGATTTTGGTCTGAACCATGTTCTTTTGACGTTTCATATTTCTGTGTGGTGCCCACTAGTGTGCAGAAACTCCAGTCTCTGGAGCTGCTCAGTCCCTAGAGTGATGTTGTGAGACATAGGGGAGCAGAGCTGGTAACCTGGGGGGAGGAAAGATCTGTTTCCTGCTTCCTGTCTGTGGTGCCTGTCTTCCATGTTAAGGACACTTTTAAAGAAAATAATTCATGGCATAGCCCCCAATGGTAGTTGCCTCAAATAGCATACATGAAAAGCTCATTAACTCTACTTTTGAAAGCCTAATTAAAGGAGAGTATGAAATAATAGAGCAGAAGAGGACACTCCATGAATCCTGGTGAACTATCAATTGTTCTGGAGCAGCTAGCATGGTAACCACTTCGTTACTACATTTTCAAAGGTCATTTTGAGAGTGGTAGCATTATAAGTTCAATCTGTATTCATAAAATATTATGAATATAATTATGAAATAAAATATCCCTTCCCTATGATTTACAAAATAGGACATGCATTTCTGAGTTTTTGGTGTTTCCCTTTAACAATTCAAATCCTCCTCGCAGTGTATATGCCCTATTCTAGGCTGTTCTAGAATAGGGATTGATAACTTTTTTGGGGGGGGGAAGGTCTACATAGTAAATATTTTGACCTCTGAGGGCAGATGGCCTCTATTTAACCGTTTAACTCTGCCATGTAGTGTCAAAGTAGCAGTAGGCAATATGTCAGTGAATGTGCATGGCTATGTTCCAATAAACCTTTATTTAAAACCAGGCAGCAGATTGGATTGGACTCACAGGCCATCATTGCCTTCCACACTGATAGAAAAATGTTTAACTCGGAGTCATACCATTGTGGCAACTTAATGAATGGCTGAAGAGGTTGGTGGGCTGTAGGCATATGAACAGCCAAGTTTCAAATGACTTGTTAGAGATGTCCCAGTATCCCCAAGCTACATGATGTGGAATAATTCTGGTATCACTAGTATTTGATAAACTAACTAGTAATTTTTATATAACTAATAAGAGTTGTGGGTAAGGTTTACGTGCATTGTTAACTCTTTGGAAATATCAAATTTTAATTATGTGTGTACTGACACACAGCGCATATACATATATATTCTGAAAAATTGTTTTTTGGATCACCATGGTACTTTGGAGGTAAGGGAACCAAATTATTTAAAACAGCGTCGTGCTGATCATGCCACAGACCCATTCTGGACATGATCATTAAGCCGTATTCTGTTGGACTCTTTTGTCGTTGCAAACCACCTTTGTTTTTTGAAACTGCATTGTGAAGTTAATTTCACTTGTGGCTTCTATTGTCTTACATCCTAAGATATCTTACATAATAAGATATCAAGTTAGTTTTTATAGAAGCAGCATAATGGTTAAGACTCTTAAGGACATGAACTAGAAGTTCAGTAAATCCATATTGTATGTTAGCTCTGTCTCTCACTAGCTTTTAGCGTTCCTTGAAAATGGCATAACATTTTTGTGCCTCTGTTTCTTCATATATGTGTAACTTAAAGTAGGTCATGTGTTTAAACCATTTAGCAAAATCCCAAGCATACAGGAAATGCTCAATAATTTACAGCTATTATTGTATTATCTGTAGTAAGATGATGAAACCACTCACTTACCATTATTTGTCTACTATTAATACCTTGCTTGATAAAGTGTTCTTTCACTTTCCAAATATCCATTCCCCACTGTGCATGGCAATTACCTTTTGTTTGTTTTTTTTGTTGGCTTTTAGGTGGCTGATTGAGGCTGCCCTCATCTCTGGTAAGCATAAGGTATGTGACCTATCCTGCGCATAAAACTATTCAGATACAGGCATATTACCCTTTTATGGCCAATAAGATTTAATTCTGTGACTTTTTTTTATAAAAGGAAACTGAGACTCTCTATGTAAGCTTAGAGCTGCTGGCAAGGTACTTGACTGAAGCCTTACCTACCAATGAAATTTCCATTTGTGTGAATCAAAATTTTATTTTTTGCTTTATCCGTTTTGAGATGGGTTTCTGTGACTTATAATTGAATGAGTCCTAACCCATTACATCTTTCAGGGTAATCAATGTCTGACTTTTGTTTGTTTGTTTTTTAGATTTTTGGTAGAATAGCACATATGATTAATCTTTCTTTCTGTCTTTTTTCTTTCTTCCTTTTTTTATTCCAACTTTTCATTTTCCACTTCTCTTCCTTTTATCCTCCCTTCCTTCTTCCCTTTCTTTTTCTAGTCTTTTATCATTTTGACCCTAGGTAGGATCAAAATTCAAAGTAATCACATGGCAAGACCTAAACCTATTATAAAAATGAACCATTTTATTTTGTCAACTGAGATAATGGAGTTCTTCAGAAGGCTTTCTTTGAGAACACAGAATCAGAGGGTTGTGAGTAAAATTGTAATATCTCCAGAATATCTCACCTGGCTTTAGTGCATCTTCATATCAACAGGTGTTCCTCAGGGGTGGAAAGCAGTATTCCATCTCCATTCAATGGGTAATTACCTGGCAACTGAGGGCTTATCTGAACCTGAGAGGTTAGAGGGTTGCTGGCTTACTTCTGCCAGAGCAGGAAAGAGAAATGGCAGTTTGTAAGCAATAAACGGATTTTAAACTTTATTTCTCCCTTTGACTGATTTTAGTTTTAGAGGTATTTTGTCCCAGGATTTCCACTCCCTGGAGTTACAAGGGTTAACTCTGGGAAAATGTTAAAGATCTACCTGTTTTTCCCATAGGAGAACACTTTTTCCTAGGAGACAAAGTGATCTGCACAAGGTCATATAATGAGTTGGAAAAAAAGATTAGAATTCAGGTTTCCTATCCATAGAGGAGCTCCCATTTGATTGTCTTCATATGCTTAGCAGGCCATCTTGTTTGTGCTGCATGAATCCAAATGAGTGAGATTTCTCTGATAAAAAGAGGAAATAGCCACAAACGTATTTGTTTTGTACACACAGCCTAATTATACCTGTAAAAGTAATAGCATCTGTTCAAATGCAGGGAAGAGTTGAATATAGCTGTCAAAACTTTTAACAGCATTTTCAAGTACTTGGAATGCTTTGGACGGATCTATGAGCTGCTGTTTTACATAGGTATTGCTTAAAGATTTGTGTAGGGCTTCTTTGGACTTGGATTAGAAATAAAGAGGAGATGGCTTTGCAGTAATTACAGAGTGACCTTAGGAAATTACTTAACCTCTGTGAGTCTCAGTTTCCTACTTTGTAAAAGTATCTATAGTATTAATAGTTTTAGCTTAGTGATAAAAGTAAAGATAAAAGAGATGATATCTGTGAGGTATGTTGCAGTGGGCCTGGCGTGTAATGTCTCAGTCTGCATGGGCTTCCATTAAACAAACAAATGAAAAACATAGATTGTATGGCTTACACAATTTATTTATTTATTTCTCTCAGTTCTGGAGGTTGGAAATCCAAGATCAAAGTGACAGTAAATTTAGTTTCTGGTGACAGTTCCCTTCCCAGCATACAGACAGCTGTCTTATGACTATGTCACCTGGCTTTAGTGCATCTCCATATCAATAGGTAAATACATGGGTGAGGGACTGGAGAGGTTTGGTGGAGCTCTCTCTTCTTCTGCAGCCTGGTCGAGAAAGACCTGGGACAACTGCTTGTAAGAAATAAACAGGTTACTCTCACTTTATTTCTCCCTTTGACTGATTTCAGTTTCAAAGGTATTTTTGCCCTGGGATTTCCCCTCTGGAGTTACAGACTATATTCTCACATGGCCCTTCCATTGTACTTCCCAACAAATAGAGATCTGGCTTTCTCTTCTTATCAGGCCACTAATCCCATCAGAGGGTCCCACCCTGGTAAAGAAAAAAAAAATCATTGTGACACTTACTAAAATTGTAAGGCACACTTTATTCAGGACTATTGAGATAAGTATAGGGCCACTGCAATGGGGTTTTGAAATAGGGGAGAGTGATTGGACTCAACTACGAAAATAAGGAATGGTGGGAATTTATAGCCAAGGATCAGGGACAGGGTCAGTGGATGGAAAAATTATTAAGAGGAAACATCCCCGGTAAGGGAGGATTCTAACTAAATCCATCTATTAGATTGTTGTTGAAGGCAGATGAGATAATCCCTGAGGATGGTGAGGGATAAGGATCGCATTTAGATATCAGGGTGATCAGCCATGGAGGGTGGGGAACACTGGCTTCACTGATTTTGCAAGATTCTTGCTGTAACTGGGCAATGCAGAGGTGGACTGGGTAGTACAAAAGGCGAGGCCGAGTTGGGTAGAAGACTGAGGAACCTGATTCGAGTTTGGCCAAGGAGAGACACATCAGAGGTTAAGCCTTCAACATACGAATTTTGGGGAGACACAGACATTCAGTCCATAACAATGATGGATAAGCATGTGTTCTCATTTTGTTACTATAGTTGTTACCTGGTTCAAAATTAAGCCTTAGCATAGGCTAGCTATTTGAAGGGCTTTTTTCCTTTCCTCACATATGTTATAACACTTTGTTTACAAGTTGGGGATTTTGGTGAGCTTCCTCAGGTATTTTGACAGGTCACAGACTGTGGAGTGGAGTGCGTGTCTGAAGTGGGTAACCGTGGCAAGTTGATCCATCTGTATGATAATAGCACAGTTAAAAACAAATAGGACACCATACTCCTGAAAAATAGAACTACGATTTCAGGAAGTCAGCGAGTTCATTGTTTTTTTTAATGATATAACAAATAACATTTCACACATTATAATCTTCCACTGGGAACCCTAAAAAAAAGAAAATTAAGCTTTTTGTATCACAGCCTGAATTCTATTGGTATGATATGTAGCATTCCTACTCACAACAGCAGAACATTAGACAGGGATAATACATGGGTATATATGGAAGGGAGGACAGTGGAGGGACACCTCGAAATCATGTTTAGAAAGAACTGTAAGACACTCCTTTTTTCTGCAAACATAAGGCATCTGATTTGAACCATGTGGCATGTATATTTCACTGAGTTCCTAGAGGGACTTGTAGAGATTTTATGAAACTGAGGCCCAAATTGGTACTTCACTTGGCAATATTGACATCTCTTTGGTTATTATTCTCTGTATTGGGAGTTCGTTGCTGCTTTTCACTCCTTTCAAAGTAGCAAATTATTAATAGGTTTCCATTAAACATTGTTACCTTTTAGAATTATGGTTCTCAAACTGTACTATGCAGACAGGTCAGCTCAGAGTCATAGAATGCAGGACAGGCTTGACATTGTGCATTTCTAACCACCTCTGGGATGGCTGCCATGCTGGGGTCTGCAGACCACCCTTGGAGCAGCTCTGCCAATAGAACCTTCTGTGGTGATGAATATTCTATATCTCTGCTGTCTGATAGGCAGTTATCAGCACATATGGCTGTTAAGCACTTGAAATGCAGTTAGTGTCCATGGGAAACTGAGTTTTTAATTTTCTTACGTTTCAATTTTAATAGCTACTGGTTATCCTATTGAACAGCGCAGCTCTAAGGCCAATAAGGAACATCTCACCTATGAACCTGCTGGTGTCTTCTCCCCATGTAAGCCCTCCCAGGGTTTCCCATGGTATTCATAAAAAGTAAAGACGGAGTAGTCTGCATGAGTCAGTGTGGTCTGGCGGCTGCCCCTGGCAGCCTCTCACAATCTGCTCTCCTTCCGTTGTTGCTATCACTGCCCCTGGCCTCTTGGACTGGTCTTTCTCTCTCCATTCTCCTTTCTCCCATATGATGTATGGCATCATTTTCTTTCTGCTTGTAACAAACCCGTGTTCCCCTATTCCTGAATTAATTTATACTCAGCTTTGGGTTTCAGTTCAGAGATGCTTTCTTTGAAATTCCTGGCAGGGCCAAGCATCTATGTTCCAGATCTTCTCTCTTTCATAGTTGAGATATGTTCCTTTATGTGGTCATTTATGAAGGTCTGGCTCCCCATGGTGCTGAAACCCCATGGGAGCAAGGATGATACCTATTTCTGTTTATCATTTTATTCCCAGAAGTCAGCTTAGGACATGACACCTAGTAGATACTGAACACTTATATGTTGAATAATAATGTTTGATATGTGTATTAATGCACACACAAATTACTTGGGGTACTTACTAAAAATGGAAATTCCTTTGCCTTGCTTCCTCAATTCAGTAAAACGTTAGGCTGGGTACAGTGGTCCTCATTTATATCAGCACTTGAGCTGAATCTGATGCAGATACTGGCTATGGGTTCTTTTTGAGAAACTGTCCTCTAGGTGGTCTAGACGACAGCAAAGTTTAAGCACGTTTAGTTTTCTTTTGGTGAAAGGGGTAGTGGACAGTCTAGTCTCTTCCTTTCAAGGATTAAAGGAGGAGGCTTCCTCCCTCCTCCATGTGACATATTTGAGCAAAGCTAGAGCAGAGCTGAGCACAGCTAGAAAGTATTGCTTTCGTAATACATCCATGTGGAGTTTCAGAATGCATTCAGCAAGAAGCTCATATCCCAATAAAAGAAATTACATTAAAGTGCAAATATGTGTGAAGTGGGACAAGAACAGAGTATTCTGGTGAATTGACTAAAACTATGATGTCATTGCTCAAAAACTGCTGCTACTAATAGTATATGAATACGTTGTATTACAGTATTTAAAAGGAAAAAAAAGCAATCCACCCAAGTTAAAGGGAACACACATTGGCTAGCAAAGGTCATTCTCTTTATGTATGTAAACCATGAGTATGATGGTGGAAGTCAAGAGAAAGTGATGAATGGGACAAAAGAAAATCCAGCGTATTTGGACACCCAGCAGAAGAAAGGTGGCCCCTCTCCTGCTGAAGGTGGAATGAGAAATGACTTACCCTTTTATCTTCTTGCCTCATTTCTCTGATTAGAAAAGCACTCTCTTAGAGCAATTAGAATTCTTTTTTTTTTTTCAGGAACAGGTCAGAAAGAAAGTCGATCCTGTGGATATGAGAGTGTTTCCTTCTTTGATGTATTCACATATTCAAGTCATTGCATGTCCATTAGAAGCCTAGCATACTGGTTAAGAGCATTCTCTCTGGAGCCAGACACTCTGGGTTCAAATCTTCCCTTTACCACCTAATAGCACTACTAACTGGGAAGGTTACTTAAGATTTGGATACCTCAATATTCTTATCTATAAAAATGGAGATCATTATAGTAATAATGTCTTTGTAAGTTTTATATTGGTGCTCACATTTTGTTGGTTTGCAGTTTCAGGTACACTTCAAGTTGAAAATCTTTACCTTTACAGAACTTACAGTCTAGTGAGAGAAGATGAGACAGTACACAATAAATGTAATGCATGAGTAATTTATAATATTAACAATAATAATCAGTAAGTAGTAAAGTAGGCTATGAAATGACAAATGGGCTGTGGTAAAATAACATTAAAGAAGAAAGCTGACTTGGGACACTAAGAATGATGTTAAGGAAGATGGTTTTGCAATGTAGAAGTATTTAATTCTCCCAGCAGGTCCATGAGGTAGTTATTGTTATTTCAAAACCACAGAGAGGTTCAGCAGCTTTCCTAAAGTCACACAGCTATTATGTGAAGTCTGACTCCAGAGACGATGAGCATGCTTTCCTGGTGTATCTCACACATTTTCCATTTGAAGGAGGAGGGAGAATAAGCCTTGTACATCAGGAGAGAAAGCATTCCAGGCCAAGGGGACAACAATACAAAGGCATTAAAGCAGGACCTTCCTGGCATGTTGGGAAAAGTATGAGTCTGTTGTGATTAGAGTCAAGTTAAAGAGTGGGGATCATTTGGGTCAGAGAATTCCAAGGATGCAATTTATGAAGATCATTGTAATAACTTGGCTCTTACTTAAAGTAAGATATGAGTATATTGAAAGATCGTTTTTGGAAACAAATGGTTGTCATAGGAAAATATTCAAATATAGTAAAGTATAAAAAATGGAAGCACACAATCATATGAACTATGTAAGTTTAGAAAAATAACTTCTGGAGAGAAATACACTAACATGCTGTCAGTAGTAGATATGTTGTGTTTGGAACATGGCTGACTTTTAGTTCTTCTTTGTACTTCTCAGTATTTTCCAAATTACATAAAATAATGTGTATCCCATTTACAGTCAGAGAAATAAAATATCATTTCCTAAAATATAGGCAATTGCTAAGCAACCAGAACTGACATATTTACATTTGATAATATAATTATCAAATACTTAACCACTTTAGGCAATGCGTATACTTTACTGATAGTTACAAGGAAAACTTTTCACTGAGTTGAGGCAATCTGACTAATAGAACTAAGTATCTTCTGTTCAGGTTCAGAACACCTTACCTGTATTATCAGGAAAAGTAGATTTATTCAGACTTGACGTCAGGACAAATCTTTATTATTTCTGTCATCAGAGGGTTTTTTTTTTGTCTTGTTTATAAACTTAGGATTAAAGTTGTTCATTTTAAATTCAGCAGAGTTTTAGGTAGTCTCATTTTGTTTTAATTTTGGTATCATTAATGTACAATTACATGACCAACATTATGTTTACTAGACTCCCCCCATTATCAAGTCCACACCACATACCCCATTACTGTCAGTGTCCATCAGCATAGTAAGATGCTACAGAATCACTACTTGTCTTCTCTGTGTTGTACAGCCTTCCCCATGCAGCCCTCTACATTATGTGTACTAACCATAATGCCCATTTTTCCCCCTTATCCCTCCCTTCCCACACACCCTCCCCCATCCCTTTCCCTTTGGTAACTGTTAGTCCATTCTTGGGTTCTGTGAGTCTGCTGCTGTTCTGTTCCTTCAGTTTTCTTCTTGTTCTTATACTCCCAGATGAATGAAATAATTTGATACTTGTCTTTTTCCGCCTGGCTTACTTCACTGAGCATAATACCCTCTAGCCCATCCATGTTGTTGCAAATGGTAGGATTTGTTTTCTTCTAATGGCTGGATAGTATTCCATTGTGTATATGTACCACATCTTCTTTATCCATTCATCTACTGATGGACACTTAGGTTGTTTCTATTGCTTGGCTATTGTAAATAGTGCTGCAATAAACATAGGGGTGCATATATCTTTTTGAATCGGAGAACTTGTTTTATTTGGGTAAATTCCTAGGAGCAGAATTCATGGGTCAAATGGCATTTCTATTTTGAGTTTCTTGAGGGAATTTACATTCCTACCAGGAGTGTAGGAGAGTTCCCCTTTCTCCACATCCTTGCCAACATTTGTTGTTATTTCTCTTTTGGATGGTTGCCATCCTAACTGGTGTGAGGTGATATCTCATTGTGGTTTTAATTTAAATTTGTCTGATGATTAGCAATGTGGAGCATCTTTCATGTGCCTGTTGGCCATCTGAATTTCTTCTTTGGAGAAGTGTCTATTCAGATCCTCTGCCCATTTTTTAATTGCATTATTTGCTTTTTGTTTGTTGAGGTGCATGAGGTCTTTATATATTTTGGATGTCAACCCCTTATCGGATATGTCAGTTATGAATATATTCTCCCATACTGTAGGATGTCTTTTTGTTCTATTCATGGTGTCCTTTGCTGTACAGAAGCTTTTCAGCTTGATATAGTCCCACTTGTTAACTTTTGCTTTTGTTTCCCTTGCCTGTGGAGATATGTTCATGAAGAAGTTGGTCAAGTTTATATTCAAGAGAGTTCTGCCTATATTTTCTTCTAAGAGTTTTACGGTTTCATGACTTAGATTCAGGTCTTTGATCCATTTCGAGTTTACTTTTGTGTATGGAGTTAGACAGTAATCCAGTTTCATTCTCTTACATGTAGCTGTCCAGTTTTGCCTATACCAGCAGCTGAAGAGGCTGTCATTACCCAAATGTATACCCATGACTCCTTTATCATATACTAATTGACCATATATGTTTGGGTTAATGTCTGGACTTCCTGTTCTGTTCCACTGCTCTGTGGGTCTGTTTTTGTGCCAATACCAAATTGTCTTGATTACTATGGCTTTGTAGTAGAGCTTGAGGTCAAGGAGCGTAATTCCACGTTTTATTTTTCATTCTCAGGATTGCTTTGGCTATTCGGGGTCTTTTGTTGTTCCATATGAATTTTAGAACTCTTTGTTCCATTTCGTTGAAGAATGCTGTTGGTATTTTGATAGGGATTGCATTGAACCTGTAGATTGCTTTAGGCAAGATGGCCATTTTGACAATATTTATTCTTCCTAGCCAAGAACATGGGATGAATTTCCATTTGTTAGTGTCCTCTTTAATTTCTCTTAAGAGTGTCTTGTCGTTTTCAGGGTATAGGTCTTTCACTTCCTTGGTTAGGTTTATTTCTATGTATTTTATTCTTTTTGATGCAATTGTGAATGGAATTGTTTTCCTGATTTCTCTTTCTGCTAGTTCATCATTAGTGTATAGGAAAGCAACAGATTTCTGTGTATTAATTTTGTATCCTTCAACTTTGCTGAATTCAGATATTAGTTCTAGTAGTTTTGGAGTGGAGTTTTTAGGGTTTTTTATGTACAATATCTTTTCATCTGCATATAGTGACAGTTTGACTTCTTCCTTACCAATCTGGCTGCCTTGTATTTCTTTGTTTTGTCTGAATGCCGTGGCTAGGACCTCCAGTACTATGTTGAATAACAGTGGGGAGAGTGGGCATCCCTGTCTTGTTACCAAACTTAGGTGAAAAGCTTTCAGCTTCTTGCTGTTAAGTATGATGTTGGCTGTGGGTTTGTCATATATGGCCTTTATTATGTTGATGTACTTGCCCTCTATACCCATTTTGTTGAGAGTTTTTATCATGAATGGATGTTGAATTTTGTCAAATGCTTTTTTAGCATCTATGGAGATGATCATGTGGGTTTTTTTCTTCTTTTTGTTGATGTAGTCTATGATGTTGATCGATTTTCGAATATTGTAAATCCTTGCATCCCTGAGATGAATCCCACTTGATCATGGTGTATGATCCTCTTGATGTATTTTTGAATTCGTTTTGCTAATATTTTGTTGAGTATTTTTGCATCTATGTTCATCAGGGATATTGGTCTGTAATTTTCTTTTTTTGTGCTGTCTTTGTCAGGTTTTGGTATTAGAGTGATGCTGGCTTCATAGAATGAGTTTGCAAGTATTCCCTCCTCTTCTATTTTGTGGAAAACTTTAAGGAGAATGGGTATTACGTCTTCTCTATATGTCTGATAAAATTCAGCGGTGAATCCTTCTGATCCGGGGTTTTTGTTCTTGGGTAGATTTTTGATTATCGATTCAAATTCGTTGCTGGTAATTGGTCTGTTTAGATTTTCTGTTTCTTCCTTTGTTAGTCTTGGAAGGTTGTATTTTTTTAGAAAGTTATTCATTTCTTCTAGGTTATCCAGCTTGTTAGCATATAGATTTTCATAGTATTCTCTAATAATTTTTTGTATTTCTGTGGGGTCCATCATGATTTTTCCTTTCTCATTTCTGATTCAGTTTATGTGTGTAGATTCTCTTTTTTTCTTAATAAGTTTGGCTAGGGGTTTATCTATTTTGTTTATTTTCTTGAAGAACCAGCTCTTGGTTTTATTGATATTTTCTATTGTTTTATTCTTCTCAATTTTATTTATTCCTTCTCTGGTCTTTATTATGTGTCTCCTTCTGGTGACTTTGGGCCTCATTTGTTCTTCTTTTTCCAGTTTCAATAATTGTTACTTTAGACTTTCATTTTAGATTGCTCTTTCTTCTTTTAATAGGCCTAGATTCCTATATACTTCCCTCTTAGAAATGCCTTCACTGCGTCCCACAGAAGTTGGGCATGTGCTGTTATTGTCATTTGTTTCCATATATTGCTTGATCTCTGTTGTAATTTGGTCATTGATCCATTGATTATTTAGGAGCATGTGGTTAAGCCTCCATGTCTTTGTGAGCCTTTTTGTTTTCTTTGTACAATTTATTTCTAGTTTTATATCTTTGTGATCTGAGAAGTTGGCTGGTAGAATTTCAACCTTTTCTTTTGAATTTACTGAGGGTCTTTTTTGTGGCCTAGTATGTGCGCTATCCTGAAAAATGTTCCCTGTGCGTGAGAAGAATGTGTATCCTGTTGGTTTTGGATGGATTGCTCTGTAGATGTTCATTAGGTCCATCTGTTCTAATACATTGTTCAGTGCTCTGTCTCTTTATTTTCTGTCTGGTTGATTTGTCCTTTGGAGTGAGTGGTGTGTTGAAGTCTCCTAAAATGAATGCATTGCTTTCTATTTCCTCCTTTAATTCTGTTAGTATTTGTTTCACATATGTCGGTGCTCCTGTGTTGAGATCATTTATATTTATAATGGTTATATCTTCTTGTTGGACTGACCACTTTGTCATTATGTAATGTCATTCTTTATCTTGTTACTTTCCTTGTTTTGAAGTCTATTTTATCTGATACAAGTACTGAAACACCTGCTTTTTTCCCCCTATTGTTTGCATGAAATATCTTTTCCATCCCTTCACTTTTAGTCTGTGTATGTCTTTGGGTTTGAGGTGAGTCTCTTCTAAGCAGCATATAGATGGGTCTTCCTTTTTTATCCATTCTATTACTCTGTGTCTTTTGATTCGTGCATTCAGTCCATTTACATTTAGGGTGATTATCGATAGATATGTACTTATTGCCATTGCACCTTTGGATTCATGGTTACCAAAGGTTCAGGGGTAGCTCCTTTGCCATCTAATCATCTAACTTTAACTCACTTATTACACTATTATAAACACAGTCTGATGAATCTTGATTTCTCTCCCTACTTATTCTGTCTCCTCCATGCTTTATATGTTAGGTGTTTTATTATGGACTCTTTTGTGTTTCCTTTGACTGTTTTTGTGGATAGTTGATTTTAATTTTTTGCCTTTAGTTAGTATTTGGTTGGTCTTCTTTCTTTGCTGTGATTTTATTTTCTCTGATGACATCTGTTTAGCCTTAGGAGTAGTTCCACCTAGAGCAGTCCCTTTAAAATACCCTGTAGAGGTGGTTTGTGGGAGGCAAATTCCCTCAACTTTTGCTTATCTGGAAATTGTTTAATCCCTCCTTCAAATTTAAATGATAATCATGCTGGATACAGTATTCTTGGTTCAAGGCCCTTCTGTTTCATTGCATTAAACATATCATGCCATTCTCTTCTGGCTTGTAAGGTTTCTTTTGAGAAATCTGATGATAACCTTATGGGTTTTCCTTTGTAGGTGATCTTTTTTCTCTCTCTGGCTTCCTTTAATACTGTGTCCTTGTCTTTGATCTTTGCCATTTTAATTATATGTCTTGGTGTTGTCCTCCTTGAGTCCCTTGTGTTGGGAGATCTGTGGGCTTCCAGGGTCTGAGAGACTATTTACTTCCCCAGCTTGGGGAAGTTTTCGGCAATTATTTCCTCAAGGACACTTTCTATCCCTTTTTCTCTCTCTTCTTCGTCCAGTACCCCTATAATGTGAATATTGTTCTGATTGGTCACACAGTTCTCTTAATATTCTTTCATTCCTAGAGATCCTTTTTCTTTGTCTGCCTCAGTTTCTCTGTATTCCTGTTCTCTGATTTCTATTCCATTAACAGTCTCTTGCACCTCATCCAGTCTGCTCTTAAGTCCTTCTATTGATTGTTTCATTTCTCTTATCTCCCTCCAGACTTCATCCCTTAGCTCTTGCATATTTTTCTGCAGGTACATCAGCACGGTTGTGACTTTTATTTTGAAATCTTTTTCAGGCAGATTGGTTATATCTATCTCACCAGGCCCTCTCTCTGGGGTTTTTTGAGTGATTTTTTACTGGACCAGATTCTTGTGCCTTTTCATGGCGATAGAAGTGATCACCAGCAGGTGGTGCGTGTGTCAGCTGGGAGAACAAAGTCCCTTCAGCTTGGTGGTCACCTTGGCCTTCTCCGTTGCCTGTGCCATTACCCGCACACTGGGAGTAGTCTCTGGGTTAATCCCCTGAGCTGCCATGGGTGGCGCCACCCTCGGTATAGCCTAGGGCACTGCAGGTGTTGGAGACACACAAGGTGTGTTTTCCTGTGAGAATGGCACCTCTCTGTGCCTTCTAGACCTCGTCCCGGCTTCCTCTGCCTGTGCCAGGCAGCTGCATGCTGGCGGCAGCCTCTGGGTCTGTCCCTGTCAGCTGTGCCCTGGGAGAAGACTTTGTGTGGTAGCTGTGGGAGGGGCTGCTACCCAGCTGATCTGCAGTAATGGCGGGTCAGCCGGTTTGCTTGCAGTGCCAGTGAGGGGGAATGAATGGCAGGCTGCTTATCGCCGTGAGGGGCTTCACAGCTGCATTTCCACCCAGGGGGTTAGGGCACCTGAAGTTCCTCAAGATTCCCAGCCTGCTGAGCTGAGCACACCAGGATGATTTTGTCCACCTGTTAAACCCTTGTCCCTTTAAGACTTTTAAAGCTCTGGCTTTTCTTTTATCTTAGGGGAGCTGGCTGTGGGGACCTGCCCACAGTCTCCATCTCGGATTTTACTTTTCCATTTCTCTCATATCCAGTACACCATGCGATGTGTGTCTGTGGTCCCAGTGCAGATTCCTAGGGCTGGTTATTTAGCAGTCCTGTGCTTCCGCTCCCTCCCCACTCTCATTATTTTCCTCCCGCAGGTGAGCTGGGGTGGGGGGAGTGCTCGGGTCCCGCCAGGTCATGGCTTTGTATTTTACCCTTTTCATGAGATGCTGAGTTCTCGCAGATGTAGATGTAGCCTGGCTCTTGTACTCTATCTTATGGTCTCTCTTTTAGGAATAGTTTTATTTGCTGTATTTTCAAAAATATGTATGGTTTTGGGAGATTTCTGCTGCTCTACTCATGACGCCGCCATCTTGAACGCCTCCTGATAGTCTCATGTTTTATCTGAAGTTTGGGAGATTATAAATTGAGTCTGAACTGATAAAATATTTTGTCTTGTAGAAAAAAAATATTCTTTTATGTCTTTGAAGTGTTAATTTCATGTTGGAATTTGGATAAGTTATAATTATATGATAATGATACATTTATAAGAAAATTATGGATAGAAGGAGTTGTAGGCATATATTTTGCATATCCATTTATAATAATTCTCTTTCTGCTGTAAATTCTTCCTGTACACATTACAGGATGACTGTTTCAGCTTAACTAAAGGAAATTTGTTTTTAAGACTATTTTCTCTAACTTCCCATCCTTTGAAACAAGAGATGCTGTATCTGTTAAAAATCTCTCTGTCATCAGTGGCCAATAACTCAATTCAAATTAGATTGAGGAATAAGAGGAAATTATTGACACATGCAAAGAAAAAATCCAAAACTAGATTCAGGTATAGTTGAGTTCAGAGACTGGGCCACATCATCAGGATATTTGTTTTTCTTGTTTCTCAACTCTGCTTTCAGTTGCCTTAAGCCTAGGTATTTTTAGTCTTCTGTGTCAGCAGGGTACCTGCTGTAGCCTGAACTTTACATTCTTCTAGTAAAGGACTAGGAGAAAACAGTGAAATTATTTTCTGATAGCTTTTCCAAAAGTCGCGACGTTTATTCTTATTGGCCCTTCTAAAACCATATGTCCATAACTGAATCAAATCACTGGAAGAGTGCAAAGACTTGGTTTACCCCATAACTCCTTTCTAAACAATGTGGAAGGAGAGTGGGCCCTTAATTGAAAATGAGGGGAACAAATGCTGGGGAGGTAAACTTCAAGCATCCGTAATATAAGTATTTCTAGGAAAGCCTTTTGTAAGGATAATAGTCAGTTTTTGCTACCTAACAATAATCTCAAAAATCTCATTGTTTTACAACAACAATATTTTCTTGCTTCCAAATCTGTCAGCTCTGTGCTCTCTATAATTAGTTAATAGCTGTGTAAGTCATGTTTCTCCAATGATAAATGATAACAAAAAAGTGAGCAGAAATAAGAAATGTTTTTTAAAGCTTCAGCCTATGGCTCTGACTCCATCACTCTAGCCCACATTCTTTTGGACAAAGCAAGTCATGTGGCTAAATGCAGCATCAGTTAAATGAGGAAATATGTGCTTCACACATTAGTGGGAGGTAATGCAAAGCCATATGACAAAGGTCATAGAATTTGTAATTCTAAATAGAACAGGAATGAAGAATTGAGAGGTGTAATCCAATTTACCAGAGTATGTTTCTAGGGCTCACTTAATGATGAAGTCAGCTATTTGAAGATTTTGGTCCAGTTGTAGAGTTATTATCAAGATCCAACTACATACAGTTCATCACCATTACATTTCTGTTGAAATTAAATTACACTCTTATATCTGTGTATACTTTGTTTTATAATAGATAAGTAACCAATGCAATAATTCTAATTCGTGTTTGAAACTATTACTGACATTTTCCCATATTATAGTTCTTGAGTATTGAACTATATTGAAATCTTTATAGTAGTTTTGAAGAATTCAGATGTCGCTTTCAGTTTCCATTTGAGGTTTTTATACTTCCTTTGATTTATTCCCTTGAAGTTTTATTTTCTAAAACCCACAAAGGAAAGTTGGGTCAAGTCATCATTAATTTTGAGTATATTAGCATTCGATTGGTTTGTGTCATAACTTTAATAGGAGCTAAGTGTGTTTTTATGTAGTAATTTCGTAAATCATTTCAGTAGATCATAGCAAATTACCTACCTTTGTTCTGCCTGATGGATAATGCGTTCTAGATGAGCAATTAGACATTAGTTATACACGGCTGCAGCTTGTTTGAGAAGTCACTTTCAATCATGCATTTATATCTCTCTTTGTAGATAAATTGGCAACATGCCTCATTTAGGTCTCTATTATACTGTTTCTATTTTGTTTCAGGCTGCTTGTCCCAAGGGTCTTTGTACACAGTTAGACATATGTAATGCCATCTCTGAAGAGGAGGGCCAGTTTTTTATTGAAAAATCACACATGATGATACTGATATATTATTTTTATTCTTTCTATCCTTTACACTTGGAGAGAGAATGATTTTGGATTAATTGAACATAGTTATTGAGTGATCTCACTTCTTGACTGGCAGGGAAAACAGATGAAATTTCAAGATATTGTTTCGCTGCAAAAATACTTTGCCTTCTAGGTTCACAATTTTTTGGAATCTAAAATGATTTCATGATGCTGTAGTTCTGACCTCTCAAGATTAACTTCTAGGGGGAAAATATCCAATCTAGAATGTGGGTTTTGATTAAATGTAATTAGATCCCTATGTAATTCTTCTTTTCAGGTATCCTTTCCAACTCTGATAGTTTAAGGATTGTATTTTGACTCTGCAAATAATGGTTGTTCACGTATAATTAGTATGTTTGGAATATTGATGACTGTCATTTGCTGGAATGCCAGTGTGCCCCAGGGGTGTTCCTTTGAAGCAGGATTCCTCAGCCTGGACACTGTTGACATTCTGGGCCAGAAATTTCTTTGTTGTGGGGGACTGTCCTGTGCGTTGTGGGGTGTGTAATGGCATTCCTGGTCTCTGCCCATTAGATGCCAATAGCACATTTGTGACACCCCTGGGTTGTGACAACCAAACGTACCTCCCAACGTTGCCCAATGTCCCCAGAGAGGCAAAATAACCCCTATTTAGTACTACTGCTTTACAGTGATTCCTAATGAATAGTGACATGTATTATAGCAGCCCTCTGCCTCTGCCCTGCAAATCATACTCAAAATTGTTGGCCAGAAAATTGACAAAGGGATAAGGAAAAAGGGAAGCTCCTATGTCTCATATAACCTATTTCTATGAATTTGGACAACCACCAATTACATATTAGGAAAACATGTCTATATATATCCTTTTATTCAGATTTTGCAAGGACAGGTGAATAGGATTGCAGGGTTCTGGTCTAAGGCCTCTCTCTCTCTCTCATTAGAAACCTCTCTCTCCTATTGTTATTGTTGTTTTATTGTTCCCTTAATGACTATTAATTTAAAAGATGGCTTTTTCTTTTCATTTAGTTTGCTGTGAAAAATATTTTACAACAGATGCCATTCTAAGTGAACTCTATTATGTCTACAAAAACTTACTCTGTAAATTAGAAAGATCTGGGGAGTATGAATCCTTTATACTTGGAGAGAGAATGATTTTGGATTAATTGAACATAGTTATTAAATGATCTCACTTCTTGACTGGCAGGGAAAACAGATGAAATTTCAAGATATTGTTTTGCTGCAAAAATACTTTGCCTTCTAGGTTCACAATTTTTTGGAATCTAAAATGATTTCATGATGCTGTAGTTCTGACCTCTCAAGATTAACTTCTAGGGGAAAAATATGATCCAATCTAGAATGTGGGTTTTGATGAAATGTAATTAGATTCCAGTTCTGAACTCTGTTTGCTGTGAAACTTTGGCCAAGTTTTTCAAAACCTTTGAATCAGTTTCCTCATTTTTGAATGGAAATAATATGTTGGGGCAGGGGTGAATTGATGGTGGGAAGGTGAATACATCTTGAAAGAGCTGGCTGCATTTACCATTATACTTTCTTTTATCTCTTTCTTTATATTTAGTGCCAAATTTGTCACTGAAAACTACACTTAACTTACAAAGTCACCAAAAACCTATTTACTGATAAATCCAGGGGACACTTGCCAGTCCTTTTCTTGATCAACTGGTCCTTTGCTTTGAATAAAAGATTGGCAAATATTTTCTGTAAAGAGCCAGATAGTATTTGTGTGTGTGTGTGTGTGTGTGTGTGTGTGTGAAATAGATGGTGTCTGTTGCAAATACTGAACTCTGCCATCATGGGTAAAAACAGCCAAAGACAACATGTAAGTGAATGAATGTGGCTGTATTCTAATAAATCTTAATTTATAATAGC